>ML833269.1:103622-114882 GCA_009831015.1 Picea engelmannii
AGTGTCAACAAGGATGACTAGGATTTAAGAGTACCAATAGTACTATGGGCCTATAGAACCACTTGCAAGAAGCTAACAATGTAGACCCCTTTTAAGTTGGTGTATGGTCTTGAAGTTGTTGTCCCAATGGAATATTTGGTACCAAGCCTAAGAATTGTCTCCTTCATAGATATGGATGACACTAGCATTGTTTGAGAAAGGCTTGCACAGTTGGTCGAACTAGAAGAAGACAAATTTTTTGCAGGATTTCATCAATAGATACAAAAATAAAGAGAGAATGCCTACCATGACATGCACATCAACAAGAAGGCATTTAAGCAAGGTGATCTAGTACTGGTATATAACAGTAAGTTCATAAAACATCCTGGGAAGTTCAGAACACATTGGCTAGGGCCATATGAGGTCACCTATATTACAGAAGGAGGAGCTGCATAGTTGAAAACTTTGAAGGGGGAATGGAAGGAAGGATTATTGAATGGGAGCCGGTTGAAATTTTACTATGACAACCAGCTTCCCCGCAGCTCTTAGTAAACGCAAGAGGAAAAGGGTCTAGGTACTAGGTGCAATTGAAACTAGGTACAAGAAACAGAAAAGACAGTCTGCACAGCGAAAGAGAGGAGGCATCGAGCATAAAGCAGAGGCTTCCCTGCGGAGTCTAAAGTCAAAGTAAAATAGGAAGTTGAGATATGAAGTTCCTCGGGACGAGTCACAGGTGAGTGTTGGTGTCTTGTTGGCCCTTGGTTATGGAAGTACATGAAGATCAAGGAAGAAAAGGAAAAATGTGAACTGTGTGGATGACATAGTGATTGTAACTGGATTGAAGTGAGCAAAAGAGAAGAAACAATGGAGCGAAGTAAAAGGAAGAAATCCGTTGGACGAGGATATCAGGGATGACATATAAGAAATAAATAAGGATCGTGGACAACTCAGAAAGAGGATAAAGCCACCATTGGATGCTTTGGATCACCGCGCGAGAAGGAAGGAAAGACAGGCTAGCGAAGCCCTGAAAATATGGGTCAAGTTGACCTAGGGTTTTAGACACCTAGGGTTTTGGGTATCTAGGGTTTTGACACCTAAGTTTCAGCCTAAGGATGTTAGTGAGATATTGTAATGTATAAATAGAGGTCTAAAGGGCCTGGGTTGGGTTGGTATCGAGTTGGTTTATGGTTGTTGTTGTTATGTTGTGAGATATTATTGTTCTGAGAGAGAGAGAAGTGCTAAGTGTGAGAGCTTTCTAGTATTGTAAGATCTTCAGTTGGGTGCGAAGATCAATCCCGCAGCCGGGTGCATAGGGAGGGGAGAGAAAGAGAGGAGAAGAAAGAATATATGCTAGCTAAGAGCACAGACAAGAACTGTATGCTTCAACTTAATACATTATTAAGAACAGTTCTGTGGACATATCCCTAGAGAGAGGGTGAACCACGTATATCTTGTGTCGAATGTGTGGTTGATGTTCTACTCTCTATTCTTGATATACTATTATTGCATTACTAGGTTGGACCTGATAGATAGATGTGTAGAGTAGATCTGAGCTGAGAAGTGATATATGTGAATGTTGCATTGTTCTAGTGTGAGATCCACTTGACATTCCCCTTGGTTCTAGACATCTTTGTCCTACAACCCCCCCATAGCTGCTTCAGGTGAGACTACATCTGCTTTGCAGGTGTTGCTGAAAGGGCCAGTAGTTAGGGCTTGTTGGTGCACTCTTGGAGTTGAACCTTGGGTCTGCCCCTATGCCAACAAAGAGTTAAGGACTATGGTAGTATACGAAGACTGTGATTCTAGATCCAACAGACGATCAAGAAAGATTCATTGTTGATGGGAAGAAGGATCAGGATGTGGAGATAATCACGACCTATATCTCATGGGAGATTCGATTTCACATCAGTGGAATTTACTTCCCTCATCAATTCTAGAAGAAGTTGAAGTATTTATTTGACAGAGTCAATGAAAGTCACGTCATGCAATTGGAGAAATAGTTTATCTCTCTCGATCCTCATTCTTTCTATATAATAGAAGACTATGTGGCACATGTGAAGGAATTGCAATTGAAATTAGGAGAATGTGGAAATAATTATCAGAAGAAAGATGGACAAATCATCAAGTTAGTCCTGATGAATTTGAGAATACCATTCAACATGTTCATCTCAACTTTCTGCACCAGCTGGAAGGCATGAAAGGAAAATGGTAAGGACTAGATGTTTGAAGATTTCTATGGTTTATTGATCACTGATCAGCATAGATTTCTTTATGAAGGGAAATTTGGTGGTAAGAATCAATCTCACTTGATCAAGGGAAAGGGAAATTTAAATCACAAGGAAATAGGATGGTTTGATACCCCTATACAAATACCTTTATGCCTCGACTAGAAACCTAAAGGGAAAATAAATGCACCCTATCAGAGTCGAAATAAGAAGACATGTCAATACTGTGGAAATAATATACATGTGGAGAAAATATGCTACAAGAAGAGAGACTCCCTAAAGGAGAAGGTCAAATTCCTTGAAGGAAACATGTCGGTTGTTCGTCAACCCACTAATAATTTCACCTTCCAATTCAGAACTTCTCAAGCCTCGTTGTCTCATTCTACACAGAATGAATGGGTAATCAAATATCAGTGCACTCATCACATGGATAAGGATGCTTCCTTGTTCACATCCTTAGATAATTTTGTGGAGAGGAATATTTACGTTGTTGATGATTTTTCTATCGACATTGTTGGTAAAGGTGATGTTTCTTGTAGACATGGGAGAATTGTCGACGTTTATCAAGCACCAAACCTTAATGTCAATCTATTGTTGGTTTATCAATTAACAAAGATATGTAATATTGTGGAGTTTTGGCTGGATTGTTACTTTTTTCGAGATTTGAAGAAAGGTTGTTCTATTGTCATCGGAGGATTTCTCGACTTGAAGGACATTTTTTATAAGTTTTGCAGCACAACTCAACCCAACTCTCAACTAACTGGTCATTTTTCTCACACTGACAAAAGAAGTCGAACTTGGAATGAATGAATTAAACACCTAAATATTTGAAGTCTACAGTCGATGGAAACTCATAATATGGTTGTTGGTTTACCTAAACTTTTTCCCCCTAAAGGAGTTTGTAAGGGATGTGTGCTTAGCAATTATCATCAGACACCTTTTGACTTTGGTAAATCGTGGTGAGCACAAAATCTCTTGGATCTAGTTCACATTGATATCTACCTTCCTTAGCAGGTGTAAGGTATATCTTAACCTTCATTGATTATCTCTCTCATTTCGCTTGGGTTTATTTTCTGAAGAGCAAGAATCTTGTCCTTGAAAAGTTCAAATACTTTAGAGCCTTTGTTGGAAAGCAATGTGTTTGACCCATAAAGTGCCTGAGATTAGATAGTGGTGGTGAGTATGTGAATCGTCCTTTTGAAGGATACCTGGTTAGATTAGGTATTGACTGGAAACGGTCAGTCCCTCATACACCTCAGCAGAATGGCATTACAGAAAGCAAGAATTGTATGTTAGTTGAAATGGATAGATGTCTGTTGTAGGCCAAAGATTTTCCTCCTCACTTCTAAGATGAAGTTGACTATTATGAAAACTATCTGCTCAATCACATCTCAACTTGAGTTGTTCCTTTGGTGACTCTAGTAGAATGATGGTATGGAAGGAATCCCTTAGTCGACCACCTCTGTGTGTTTGTATGTGTTTCCTAGTCTCATATTTCTGATGATTGTAGAAAGAAATTGGATGTAAAGTGTCATTCTTCCATCATGATTGTTGGTCACTATAATTTCTTATTTAATCTAAACAATCAAGTGCTACATAAATTGTCAACCCAGGGATGTCTGTTTATTTCAAAGGTAACCATGCACTATATATGCTCAATTTCAAAAGCAACCTAGAGTTATAGTAAAGGAAACTATATTAATGACACTTGCCTTGAATGAACTGAAGTTCTAACTTGAATTACAGAAAAGCAATCTACCTATTGCCGAGCTCAAAGTTTAAAGAAATGATTAATTGAAGAATCCTGGATTACATTAAAATAATAACAAGATACTACAACAGAAAAGACCAACTATTCTGTAACCAGAGAACATGACCCTATTCGCAAAGCAGGAATCTTCAGCACCTGTTTCTGAACATCATACTTCATGAACTCATTGCTTAACTAAAATAATTGACATGCATTCTGAAGGCTATCTATCTCCTAACAGAGAATAGGACCCTAATTCCTTCCCAAGTAGGAACCTTCAGCACCAGTCTTTGATTAACACACTCATGAAAATAATTGAGGGCTAACTATTTCTAACAAAGAACAAGACCCTAATTCCTTCCCATGCAGGAACCTTCAGCACCAGTCTTTGATTATCACACTCATGGAAATAATTGAAGGCTAACTATTTATAACAGAGAACAGGACCCTAATTCCTTCCCAAAGCAGGAACCTTCAACACCAGTCTCTGATTAGCACACTCATGGAAATAATTGAAGGCTAACTATTTCTAACAGAGAACAGGACCCTAATTCCTTCCCAAAGCAGGAACCTTCAGCACCAGTCTCTGATTAGCAAGATTTCATAAATTCATCACACAGGATTGCTAACTAAAATGATTAACAGTTACCCAAGCATGAACCACATGAAAACAATGTAACGTTCAGTAAAGCAAAGTTCTTAATAAGACAGAGTTCAGTAGTGTTTCAACAAGAAGAATTCATTAAAGTAGTGTTTCAGCAAGACAGAAATTAATCAAGGCATAAACAGAGATCACACTAACACACTATAAAACTAACGGGTGAATCTTGTGAAGAAGGTGGGCCCTCCCTTCTCACAAGATTCCCCTGAAACGAAAGGGCTAGAGAGAAATGCTCAAAATAGTCTTTTATTCATCTATCAATGTATCATATTACAATCTAAAATGAAGTACGTCCTTCTCTATAAACCCTTCTTAGTACAAAAATTGGAGATCCTGTCGAATGGTAATTTCCTCTTATTTAAAGAGGAGAATCCCTTTGATACAACTGATCAACAAATTACAGGTGTATATCTGAGTCATATTCTTAGTTAGATCGACTTTCTAAACGAGAATAGGATATCCTAGTCTCCCGCAATAGAATGCTATTACGAGTGCTGAGTGAGGTGTTGTTTTCACGGATGGAGTAACAACTCTTTCTTGTTACTGCTATTGTATGATATTTCGGCATCGCAAATCATGGGCTGTTTAGCCACAGGATTTGCGTTCTGACTATTTCAGCACTTCTCAGGCAGCAGCGATGGTTGATGCTTGGCTCATGGTGGAGCTGTTGTAGTCAATCTGTGTGAGTTGTTGTTGACCGCGGACTATGTAACGGCTTCCTTTGTGTTTCAGCATCATTGACCATGGACTGTCTAACAACTTCCTCTGTGTTTCAGCATCGTTGATCATGGACTATGTAGCATCTTCTGTGTTTCAGCATCGTTGACCATTGACTGTGTAACAACTTCTGTGAGTTGTTGTTTTAGCAACAAGCCTCAAATACTAATCTTTAGTTTGAATTGTTTCAACACTTATACATTTCTAATCAATGGTTAAGTATGAGAGTGATGTAAAATTATATGCAAAATAGATTAAGCATATAGTAAAGAGAAGAGACGTTGTATACCTTTGGAAAGATAGGATAAAGTGATAATATGAGTTTAATTGTGGGTGAAACAAGAGTGTAATAGTGACAAAAAGTATGGGCAAAAAGGTACATTGTGTCGTCTTAACATCCCCCCCAACTTAAAATGTTGCAAGTCCTCAGGCAACTTCACTCTAAATCAGAGTTTGAATATCGATTCTGAGCGTGCAAGTTACTCAAGAAGTAGCTGTGGGAGGTGCTGTCTGTTAGAGCTCTGAACCCTTGGAGACGTTGTAACCTTTGCCAAGCTGTTGTTTCTGTCTTCTTAGGCAACTTATAATGGATTTGATATCTCTCTATTGGCAACCAGAGGATAGGAAAATAAAACCGGTACCCTATCCAGCTTTTAGCACATTGTTGAACACACTGGATGTAGTTAGGTACCCTGGATATTTCTATCTCGAGGTTAGTAGGGATAAAAGGATTGTGTTCCTATCTTTTCTCAGTGGATTGCTGCCAAAACAAGTTGTTTTCCTGGAGGGAAGCAATCTCTGTGGATCTGATGAAGTGTTGACAATCCTGAAGCACTGTTGATTGTAGTTGCTGAACATGTTCAATCATCCCTAGTTTCTTTAAGAACTGATAATATTCTATGACAAAGGTGGCTACATTCTATGGTTCTGGTCTTATCCAGAGAAGGCGGTTATCTTCATTGTTCTTGGCAGCCAGGAAGTCATCTTGCCATGTAATCTGATTGTGGAGAAAGGAGGTGAATTCCCGAAGCTGGATGTCACCGACAAGAGGATTAAGGTTAAGCTGCCTGTTCTCAGGGATGGCCTCATTATGAAAATATGCCTCACAGAGGAGGTGTTGATCCATAGCAGAGGCTTCTGCAAAGGTTTTGACAAAATCTACTAGATGTAGCACTGCATGTGGTCTGCCTTCTGTGATTGATTTGATCTGAAACCATGTAAGTCATTCCATAAGGAACAAGGAGTAATTGCAGGATGGTTTCCTTGTAGCCAATAGCTTCTATGCCAAGTCAAATATCAAGAGCACTCTGCCTTTTAGTTCTTTATTTTGTTTTTTGAGGGCACGAGCTTCCTGGCATGTCTGCTCCAAAGTTTCCCAATTTGAGTATGTACGATTTATCCAGATTTGTCTGTGCTCTTGCAGGCTTTTGGCCTGTGTAGCAGAATACTCTTTTTTCCATTTCTATATTATTGCCTGCTCATCCCATGGCTGAGCTTGTGTTTCAGCGTTGCAAGTAGTGGGCTAAGGTAAGGTCTGAGTAGATTGTTCCACAAAAGTGTGGATATTGATCTGGCTGGGAGGGGCAGATTCAGTCACTGTTTGTATATCTTTGTTAACAAAAGCAGGGGTTTCAAATTTGACATTTGTTATAGGGCAGGGCTCAGTCTTAATCTTGGGAGGTCCTGTTGGTTCTTGTGTTTCAGCTGTAGCTGATTCTTGTGTGACAGCTATAGTTGGTTCTTGTGTAACAACAGGTTCTTCTTCTTTGATTGCAAAAGTTGAAGGAGTAGGGGGAGCTCTTGGCATTGGGATTTGAATTACTTTGTAGCCTGCTTGATAGTAGATGTCCCCACATTGACAACACATATATTCTCTACATAGATTCTCTATTGTAGTTCCTTCTGACATGGTTGTTGTGCGAGCTAGGGTGTACAAATTAAGTTCCTTCTCATAGGCTTCCTTTGTTGCAGCTAGCTCTTGCTTATAGGCTTCCAGTTGAGATTTTAAGAACTCATTTTCTTTGAAGACATAGGCCATTGTTGGTTCTGGTTGAGGGGTGACTAGTTCTTGTGTAACAATCACAGCCGCACTAGCTGGTTCTTGTGGAGCAGCTATAGGATCGACAACTGCTTCTTGTGTTTCAGCTTCTTGATGTAAGGAGAGTAATGTTACAACACCCTGGACCTCTGATTCCTGCATCTCAGTATCAATATCAGTAGCTGGTTCTTGTGTTTTAGTTGTAGCTGGTTCTTGTGTGGCAGCTATGGCTGGTTCTTGTGTTTCAGCCACTGAATGAGTAGCTAGTTCTTGTGTTTCAGCTACTAAATGGGTAGCTGGTTCTTTTGTTTCAGCTACTGAATCGGTAGCTGGTTCTTTTGTTTCCGCTACTAAATGGGTAGCTGGTTCTTGTGTTTCAGCTACTGAATGGGTAGCTGGTTCTTGTGTTTCAGCTATTGAATGGGTAGCTGGTTCTTGTGTTTTAGCTATTGAATGGGTAGCTGGTTCTTGTGTTTCAGCTACTGAATGGGTAGCTGGTTTTTGTGTTTCAGCTATTGAATGGGTAGCTAGTTCTTGTGTTTCATCTACTTGATTTGAAACAGATGATGTCGCAACACCCTGGGCATCTTGTTCTTGTGTTTTAGTGCCCGTGGGTGGAATAGGCAAAGATTCCAACATTTAGGAGGTTGGAGGTGTACGGGGTATTAGTCAGATGGGTTGGGGATCTATGGCGGTGGTAGTAGTGGCTTCCCTTGTTGAGGCCCTTGTTCATTTTCTTTGTAAAAAGGGCGGAAATAAAGGAATTTGCTTTCGATTTCATGGGGGTTTTTCATTAATGATGGGGCAGGGAGAATTGTCTGGCTCAGAATCATCGCTAAGAATATGAAGGGCGAGAGTGGATGATTATGGTAAAGTGTGGGGTAGGCTTGGTATGGTAGGGGGGTTAATTGGACTAATTAGTTCTGTAGGCGGACTATGAGGTATTTCTGGAGAGTCTGGAGGGTTTTGTGGTTGTTGTTCTTGAAGATTTTCAGGAATTTCAGTGGCTTCTTAGGGATCTATAGGTGGGTTGTTTAGTGGAAGGTTTTGTTGGGCAAAACCCTTTTGGATAAGCAGTTGAACGAGACGGTGATGGGTGAGTGAAAGGGCAGGATATTTAGCCTTTTTATAGTAGTGCGACATATTTTTGAGACAACCGAGCAGATAATAAGGGATGTTCACCAATCTATTATGCTGTAAATGAGACAACATGAGAAAATCATGCTGGAAGACCACCTGGTATCGGCCTTCATAGGTAAGGTAGTGTTTGACAAATTTTGCAACTTCCGGCCATGGGGGCGGCAACAAGCTAAGTCGGACACCCCGGCCTTTAAATTCAATTTGTTCCTCTGGCGAGAGGAAGTCCCGCTGGGCATTCAGGATGATATGTTTGCGACTGAATAGGCGAGTGTCATTGGTAGGGAGACCCAAAACCTGCTCTATATCCTCTTCTGTAACTGATATTTGAACCCCTTGAACAATGGAATGATCTCCTTGGAGATTTTGAGCAAATTGCAGAACCTGTTGTTGATCAAACCCCTGGAGTCTCTGAAAATAACTGAGCCATCCTGCCCGCAGAAAAATTTGATAGGCTTCTGGATACAGTTCTAATAGGGTTGTCGTGGTGGGTTCGTACTGTATAACAGAGCCTCCCATAACTACCATCTCGGTAAAATACACCGTCAAAGAGTTGAGTAACAACTTCTATGCAGAGTAAGTTTTTTGAGTGAAGGCATGCAAATGGTGGTGAGACGAACGAAAGGATGGTAAAATAGGAATGGAGGTGGTGAATTCGTGTGAAATGATGGTATAAAAAGTTTGATATGTCCTCCCCCCCCGTCAAGTGTGGCTAATAATGATTGCACTCGAGTGGTCATAATGATTTGGAATCTTCTCATTAACTATAGCTTAACTGTATTACATAAAATTTACATACCTCGCCTAACCTTCTGATTTGTGCTACAAACAAATATAACACTTGTCTACGATAGTTCTGCAGTGGTCATGGCGGAGACTTTTGATTTGTTAGATGAGTTGTATCAAGGATTTGTTGACTGGAAGGAAAAAATGTAGTATGAGAGCACAAAAGCTTGCTGACAGATAATGTTGAAAAGTTGGTGTTTCAACAACAGAAAAGAAGGGGCGAAACAATTGCTGGGCAGTATTGTTTCGTCAATGGAAACTGTGAAGAATTGCCGGACTATAGCGAAAAGTTGTTGACAATGATATTTCAGCAACAGAAAAGAAAGGGGCGAAACAATTGTTGGACGATGTTGTTTCGTCGATGAGGAAATGTGAAGAGTTGCTGAACAGTGGTGTTTCAGCAATGGAAGAAAATGGCAGGAAGTTTTTTGTCAATGGTGTTTCAGCAATAGGGAAAATGGTAAAAGGTTGTTGACAGTGGTGTTTCAACAACTGAAAAGAAGGGGTGAAACAATTGTTGGACGGTGTTGTTTCGTCAATGAGGAAATGTGAAGAATTGCCGAACTGTAGTGTTTTGGGAATAGGAAGAAGGCGAAAAGTTGTTGTGAATGGTGTTTCAGTAATGGGGAGAATGGTGAAAGGTTGCTCAACAGTGATAAGGGAAAAAGGTGTGGGGTTGCTAACAGTGGTGTTTCAGCAATGGGAAAAGTCAAAAAGTGTTGAACAGTGGTGTTTCAGCAATGAAGAAAGTCAAAAAGTGCTGACTAGTGGTGTTTCAGCAATGAAGAAAGAGCAAAGAGTTGCTGATAGTGGTGTTTCAGCAATGGGGAAAGCTTGTCTCTTCGTGAAGTAGGATTGTCCTTTCCTAGTGGCCTGTGCTTTGATTGAGAATCTGCAAAAATCAATTGTAACATGGTATTTCTTGACAGGGATTATTAGTAAATAAAATCTAATCTAATACTAAAGAAATTAGCTTAAAAGAATTAATTGCAATGAGGGGTAGAAGCCCCCTCTAAAAGGAGGTAATGGGAGTCTGCCACGCATGTGGCCTTAAAATCTTATTTGGAAATAGGGTGCTGGTACAGACGGAGCTGATGACCATTTACAAGTAACGGTGTTTTGGAGTCATCGATTGTGAGGAGCCTTACTGTTCCATTGGGGAAAACGGTGTCTACTTCGTAAGGTCCAAGCCATCTTGTACGCAGTTTCCCTTGAAATTATTTGAACTAAGAGTCATACAGTAGGGCCCAATTACCTTTTTGGAACTGCTTATTCTTGATATTTTTGTCATGCCATTTTGATCTTTGATGTTGAATTATAGTTTTCTGATGAATGGCATCTAGTCTTTTCTCATCCAATTCATTAAGCTGCTGCAACTTGGCTATTTGTGCATCAGTCAAATCAAGGTTGATAGCTAAAGCAGTCCTTAAGGTTTTTATTTCAAATTCCATAGGAAAGACAACACTCTTTCCATAGACTAATTCATAGGGAGAGAATCCTGTAGTATTTCTCCAGGTAGTTCTGTAGGCCCATAATGCTTCAGGGAGCCTGTAGGACCAATCTTTTCTGTTTTCCTTCACTGTTTTTGTGAGAATGGCCTCTAATACTTTGTTTGTGCTTTACACCTGTCCATTGGCTTGGGGGTGGTATGTTGTAGTCATTCTATGCTGAATATGATATTTTTGAAGGGTTTCTTTGAATCCATGAGAAGTGAAAGGAGGTCTTCCATTTGTAACTAATTCTCTTGGCACTCCAAATCTGATGAAGATGTCTTTAAATAAGAAATTTATAAATGCTCCTTCGGTTGCTCTGTGGAGTGCTTTAGCTTCCACCCATTTAGTCATGTAGTCTGTGCAGACTACTATGTAAACTTTTTGATTGGATGGGGGGTTATTGGGTCCTACAAAGTCTAAGGCCCATCTTTCAAATGGTTCAAGTACTATCTAGGGGTTTAATGGAATTTCATC
>ML833270.1:11320-37933 GCA_009831015.1 Picea engelmannii
CAAGCCAAGAAGGATAATAAATTATCACCAAAGTACTATGGCCCTTATAAGGTGTTGCAAAAGATTGGTACTATGGCATACAAATTGGAGTTGCCTGCATCTTCACGAGTACACCCAGTTTTCCATGTTTTATGCTTAAAGAACGTTATAGGTGACAAGATCCCAGTTCAAACTATATTGCTAGAACTTGACGAGGAAGGAAAAATCATATTGGAGCCTGAAGCTATCATTGACACGAGAATTCACAAGCTGAGGAATACATCCATTTCAAAGTATCTCATTAAGTGGAGGAAACTACCTGTTGAAGATTCCACTTGGGAAGATGATTCTTTTATACAGAAGCATCAAGAATTATTCAAGCATTGTAGACAACACTTGTCTGGAGGGGAGGGGCATGTTAAGCCTAGATAGTGGCACATTACCCCTTAATTAGGGCATATTACATTAGTAATGTTATTTTATTTATGTCGGCTTAGGTCTATTAGTTGTAATTGTACCTCCTAGTCTCCTATATATACTAAGGAGACCTTTTCATTTGGAATCATCTTCTATTTGGAAATCTATGTGGTGTATAAGGAGGTTGCCCCCTCGAAGAGGCTTATTATATGAAATTCTCTCTTTTTCAAGGCATTGAGAACTTATTCTGAGGCTTTTCTATGCTATCTTGGTATTTGGTTCCTAACAGAGAAGACACGTGGTTGGGAGTGGGAAACAATTAAAATCTTTCTCCTACCCTCCTGCAATTACTTAAGGATAAAAACCTTATGTTCTTAGGCGATGTAAACACTGGATTTCCCCATATTTGAGGGCGTTTGGGATGGGAGAACGCAGAATCTCTTGATCTCCTTGAAGCTATGCGAGATGAGTTGAACTCCTACATCTCCCTTTTATGCGAAAATTTTATCTCCCTGGACAAAGATTATGAAGGTACTCTCTGTTGATCAAAAAATCCGCAAAATGGGTCCTACTTGGTCAAATTGGGTTACAAAAACTAGTTAGAAGATAACATTGTGAACCCTCCGAAATTGTGGTTGTAGCCCCTTTGGAAACTCAAAGCTCCTCCCAGATGTAAATTAACCGTATGGCTTGCAATGAACAACAAATTGTTGACCTGGGATAATTGCCTTAGAAGAGGATGGTGCGGACCCAACATATGTCCTCTTTGTAATCAAAATGAAGAAACTATTACTCATCTCTTTGTCTCTTTTACCTATGCAGGAAAGGTTGTGTAGTTAATAAAAGAACAGCTAAAAGCCAAGGCCAATTGGAACCAGGGCTCTGTTGAAGACTGCTTTAGATATTGGATCCAAGACATATCAGTATCCTCATACACATGCCTCTTTGGTATCATGATTTTGAACATCTGGTGGGCCCGAAACAACTCTGTATTTAAAGACAAGTATGTTCCTCCAGAGGTCTCTGTGGAAATCTCGCTTAGTCAGGTAGAAGAGTTCAAGGCATAATTAAGGGAAAGAAAGTCTCAGATTGTAATCCCTCCTCCCATTGACTACACCATCCCTTGGGGATACTTCGACGGGGCCAGTCAAGGACACCCTCCTTCATGCGGAGTGGGAGTGGTTCTTTTTATTAGTCACAACAACTTTGTTCACATCAGATATGCGCCAGGGGGAGGAACAAATAATAGAGCGAAACTCATAGCCCTTTGGACCCTCCTGGAAACTACAAAGGAAAAAAACTTGTCAAAGCTTCAAGTTTTTGGTGATTCCAAATTGTTGATCGATTAGGTGAGGGGTAACAATAATATTCAAAATCCCAGTTTGGCCTCCTTGCTAAGAGACATCAAGCTTACCTTCAGAGATTTTGAATGGCTATCCTTCCAGCACATTCTTAGGAAACTAAATGCAAAGGCAGATGAACTCTCAAAGGAAGCTTTGCAGTTGCAAAAAGGAGCCTTCGGTTTTTATGAGTTATTTGAAGGAACATAAACCGAAGCAATGGAGTTTCGTCTTTGAAGAAGTCTTTCATTTTTTGGACATGTAGGGTTGTATATGTTTATGTTAAGTTTGAACAAGATGTAGAAGTTTTTGAAAAACCATATAAAGGTTTGTTTTGAAGTAGATTAGATGCATAGGATGTATAGTTCCTGAAGAAAGCCTACAAAGGCTTGATACGAAAGACTGCAACATGTATATTCTCATATGAATATAAAAGGCTTTTTTCTCTGAAAAAAAATAATTCATCTTTATTAATCAGTCTGGATTTATCTTACTCCTAGATTTATCAAGCATCAAGAGGGATTAAATCTCTCTAGGTGCAAACCTCTTTTAGAGTGAAAAACTTGAGGAAATATTTGCACCTCGAGAGATTTTATCCCTATCGACATTTGATAGATATTGGGTTAAAATGGATCTAGGTTGGTTTCATTTATGGGTAGTCACACAAAATTTGTAGATGATCAACATATGCATATTTATATTTTTAAGATTAATATGATCATTTGAAATTTACTTACTTTCTTTAGTTGGTTGAAAGTATAGAGAGTATTATCGAGAAGTATCAATATTGATCTATATTCTTTAGTTTTCAATATAGTGACACAATCTGTAGATGATAAAAAAATATGTATATGTATGAGATGATTTTGATCATTTTAAATTTACTTAGTTTCCTTGGTTTGTTGAGAACGTAGAGAGTATTATTCATAAGTATGCTTCAAGAGTTGCATGAGGAAGAAGTTGAATAGAAATAAAGTAACAATGTTGAATGATGAAAAATGTGAATAATAAGAATGTAATCAATTATAAATAGTCTACACTATGATCAATCTCAATCTATCTTCTTATGCTTTTCTTATAGTCACACTTGCTAATTTTGCCATCTTTTGATATTGATCAGATGAAAAGGGAGGTTGAAATCGTATACCATTCAAATCATTAACTTGAGATATTGCAGTAAACATCATACAATGTCTCTCTTTCTTCTCAATATTAATAGTAGCTTTCTCCAACATCAATCCTTGTAACTTATGGATTGTTAAGCCCCAAGCAAGTTTCAAAGGAAGTTGTTTTTTATTACATCTTTCAATAGGTGTAATAGGAATTGTTTGCGGGAATAATTCATTCCATGGAACTCCCACATAATTATGAAATCTTGTTAAAACATATGTGGGTGGTTCTGGGGGTAAAATTCCAAGGTTATACACAATTTGTTCTGCAACTCCAAGAGCACCATTGACGAGTCCTGCATCGATTCATATGTTTGATGTAAGCATCACCCTAGCTCAAACTGCAATAAGTAACTCAAGTTCTAAGTCTCCCTCGTTTGTTTTCATTGACTAGTTGTTTTTTCTTCTTGTAGCAACACTAGTTGCAACGAGACAAAACGCTTATTATGATTTTTTACATCATCATTTGTTGCAAACAAATATATTTCCTTATCAAAGGACTATTTTGTGGAAGCATCCCAAGAAGTATATATATGAGTCAGAAGTAACTTCTGGTCTTCTACAGTTGGCATTGCATCCTTGGCATTTATCAACAAATGATGAAAACATTTGTGTTGATTGCTTTGTCCATCTTGTCAAAACACGGTATCAAGGGTCACAACTATTTTGAATGAGTTCCATAATTATTTTGCAAGACCGTCATATGCATATACATGTTTATCCATAACAGGTGGCATTTGTCCCAAATCACCGACCAATATAACTGATCTCCCACCAAAAGGAATGTTGCCATTTTCTAGGAAATCTTGGTGAAGTCTTGAATCAATTGACAAATTTCTTCCAATGAAAGTCATTTAATCTATCATGATATATTTCACATGCTTCATCTCCTCTTGTAAGGTGATTAAACATGATCCTTGTAGACATGGTATCTCTTTGATTTGTATTTGAAGTGCATAATGAATGGTTGTTGCAGATATGTTGAAAGCTACGACCCTTGTAGTTGCTAAAAGAAGTAACGGTCTCTTCTTTGGAAGAGACTCAGTTTCAAGGACATTTTAATAGCTCCAATCAAATATGACTTTCCTATACCTAAAGTTCCTTGGATTATCATACGTAGTGGATCAACCCCTAATCTATAATGGGAAAGGATAAAATCAAATCCTCTTCTTTGCTTAACCCCTAGACTTTCAAATGAATAAGACTTTGCATCTTGGTTAGTAAGAATAGACTTCAACTTTCACTTCTAAGATATGAAATGTGTTAGCAACAATTTTTGTCTTGGGCAAAAAAGTACCCAGGTCTGCAGGTTGCACGAGAAGCGCCCAAGCGCAGCACAGAAGAATCTCTTTTCAAGTTACAAGTCAAGCGAGCAGGCGAAGTTTTGTTGTCGAGCGGTCGAGACCCATCTATAAAGTTGATCGATGGTCACCAGGATCTCGGGGCTACCAAGTTACCCGAGGTATAGCGTCAGAGAAAGCACCTATATTTCAGACAAAATCTGGGTCGTCCGATCCAGTGACGCATGTCGCAAGATCTAGTCACGTCGACATATCGACATTCGGGAGTTCGAAGGGTAAAAGTCCCTCGTCATCTCACATCTCAGAACCCTGAATCTCGAAGCGTCGAAAGTGCCCAGAGTCGGGCCCATGGTTTTGGCGCCTGGTCACAAAGGAGCAGGCCTGGAGGAGGGGCGCTAAGGTTTATCATTTGGCAAGACGGGTCCTGAAGAGCCGAGAGTGATCTTAGTCGTTCATCCCGGAGGGACACGTGGTGCGCGATTAGGCTCTCTGCCTTTTCGCCCATCGCGACTTCGAAGCGCAAGGAGCAACTCTTTCATATCCCCGAGAAGCGAAGCGCCAAAGACGTCCCTGACCCGGGTCCACAGTATTACCGAATTAGTTCAAGACCGTCAGATCCGGGAGGGGCACGTGGCACCCATTAGGCCCTCTCGGCGTTTCGCCCATCGCAACTTCGAAGAGAAAGGATCTACTCCTTCCTATCCATGAACCCCGAAACGCCGAAAGCACCTTTGAAGATAGGCACAAGGTCACAGCCCGTAGTCGCTTGGAGGCGATAGTAAAAGCTGCTCAAAGGGCCGAAACGCTGGGTATAACTGCAGAAGGGATCATTGTGTTCTCCAGGTGCCAGTTCAACTTGATCTCAACCCTGATACCTGCTCGGAGTAAATGAAGAAGAGAGAGGGTGGTTGAAACCTCACCTCATTCGTTAATCGCAAGGTATGGATGTCTCGACGGGAAGTCTGCCCAAGATGGTCCTCTGTACTGGTTCTTTCCACAGAAGCCATGCTGATTCCTCGACTCACTAGGGAAGCCTGTGCATGCTAATTCAACATTTAAGGGCTCAACTACCCCCTGGCGTGATCCATGCAAAATTAAGGTGGCGTATGACAGAGGAGTGCAGGCCAGATTTGATTGAAGAGACGCCTCATCCCGAAAGTCTAAGAGGCCTCTGTTGGGCAAATGTTTATGAGTATATATAATTATTTTTGATATTTTTTCAAGGATTGATGGTAGAGCGAAGCTCCCGATTGTAAAGTTTTAACTAACACTCTAATTCTCTGGTTATGCATCTATATGTAAGATTTCTTGTTTAATGACAAACAGTTTTCTTACCCCATCTAATTTTCATCTCATACCGAGGGAGTTCATGATTGGCTGATTCACATGAATTATTGCAATTACGTTATGATAAAGGATTTATTGTTGCATTGTTGTATTCTCCAGTTTTCTACGTTTGAATGTAAGAAGATCTTGCGTTTAGATGTTTTCTCCTACAATCTGTTAGAAACCTGATGTTTACGACAGATCTTTGCATTTCTCTTATACAAGTCTTCCCCCTATTCACCCTTACTACAACTCATTGTCTGAAGTTTATCTAAGACCTCACTTGCCCATGCATGCCTGGCCTAGTTTCAGAGTTAGAACAATATTGTTCTGAGTTAACTTCCATTCGATCACCCCTTTTTATAAACAAATCGTGACATAAATTGATGGGCGTCGGGCTCTGCTCCTGCTGCAATCCAGGAGTGACTTCTAACGCTAACAAAATGAATAGAACGTTTGAAAGTGTCTTCATCCACAAAATGTGTGTTCCAATTATGCATAACATCATGATCCCTATGTCCAAGCATCTTAAGCTCATTGCAATTTACAAATTTATTCTTATACAATCCACAAATGATCTCCCACTCATTCTCCCTAGAATTTATATTTGGATTTGGAACTTCTTCTTCTTCATCAGATCTAGTTGGATCGATTGGAAGCAATGGATTGTGATCAACATGTCAAGGTTTGTATTGAAAGTTTTCTCAATTATGTATTGTCTCATTAGCTATGTGGCCTATATCTCCGTGGAAATCATGGAAGGTCTTATATAACACCAAATCATACCAACAAAATTCTTCAAACTTGTCATCTTCTCAATAAAAAACTGAGTTAAATAAAGGAAACACATGTATAGTATTTGCATTCTTATGTGGTAACCATTTATCCCCATGTTGAAGTTTGTCATATGACCATGACTTTGCAACAACTATCAATACAAGGTGCTCAATATGGGTAGGTCGTTTGGTAGATGCATCAATAAGAGAATTATCATTGTTGGCATTATATGTATCAACTTGCACTTGTTTGGAAACCTTCATACCAACATTTAGAACCACAAATTGATGACTACATTAAAAAAGAGGAAGCTCTAGAAGCAAATGGTATGTCTCTTGTGCACCTATATCTCTATCAACAATGGTTTCACACAACAAAACTCATGTATGCACACGTTGTTGGGTCATTTGGTTCTGAATAGAAGAGACACACATCAACATATCATGGAATGTTTTTGATCCTTTTTCAAATTTTGCAACATATTTTGCTATGTAATTAATGATCACGTGCTTCTAAAGAATAGGTTTCCAATCTATATTAGCCCTCCATGTCATCAATGTTTCATAATTGTGTGTATTCAATCTATTATCCTTTCATCTTGGTTCATACTTATTTTTTCCATTCTCATCAACATAAAGTTTTGATTGATCACATAGATCCCATGGTGCCTTATATTGACATACCAATTTTATTTCCTTCTTTTAGAGACAATATTTCTCATTGCAGGTGATGTGACGCTCAACACAATTAAGAAGTTATTCATAATCAATCATAGGATCAAATTGAAATATTTGTTGTTGTCCCCTTTAAGCAAGGATGATCGTCAACATTGAGTCTAACCTGAATATTTATTTGATGTCGATCACGTGGATTCATTGCATGTACACATCTATCAAAATATTCTTTTGCAGGTCTAACTTGTGCAAGATCGTCCCAGTTCAATGTGTCCATGTTAGGAGCATTTTTTAACCATAGAAATCCATGGACATGTGGAGATCCATGATGTTGCCATTCATTGTGACACCAATAATTTGTAGCCTAATGAAAATGATTGAAAATTTCATCTCGAAACATTATATGCCTTAAGTGCATATAATGTGCTATAATGTGAGGATTTTCAATTACATTTTGATGTCTCCATTTCCTTGCTTCCCTTGGAACTACATGACATGTATCAGACATTGATTGTTAAATTTTCTTAAACCCCAGTCACAACAATTAATTCCTAGTAGATCCTTGTTCAAATAAAATGCAAATCTATTGAATAAAAGCACACTGAGATTCTTAACCAAAACTTGCAGCGGAAGTAAAATAGGAAACCAAACAGATGTACACAACAACCCTTGGAAAAACCCCAAGGGAAAATCAACAACAAGACGATTTTATTATAAAAATCAGGGCTCCCTTGCCGGGAAAATGGCTCACAAAGGAAAAATATGATTACTAGAAAACCTATCATTGAGAAAACCCTCAACAAATCTACCCCAAAAAAACCCTGTCAATTTGTTTCCCCTGCCTGTTGTTGTATTGGCTGTACAACAGCCTCTACGGACCAACCATATGTTGTACGACCTGCAACAAACTGTTCTACTACTACCGCGACATGTACGGACTGTACAATGTTGGTTGTGGGTTGTACAACCCTTACTGAAGGCTCCTACAAGCTATATGGCCCTCCTACAATTGTTGTACGACCTGCAACAAATATAGGGACCTTTGCCCCACTTGGTATAACCCCTCCAAGGTTTTCTGACTAGTTGTCCTTTGCTCGCTATTGCCAAATTTGTAGAGTGGAAATCCTTCTTCACTCAGATGAGTCACTGACTCCTTGCAATGTGTGTGTCCTCCTCTCACTTTAGCCACCTTTTATAATCTTCAAATGAGCCCTAACCATAATCTCCAAAGTGATCAATGGATGAGAATGAATCTCCCTCACTTGAGATCAATGGCTAAGATTAATTTAATTAACTTAAATCACCAATGCCAAAAACTTAGGCATTTTATTAAATTAATCTCCATAAATTATAAAATGACATTCACTTTAATAATTAAATTATTAAAGTGAATTTGCAAAGTTCTGAGAGGTATTAATGACAAATTCCACATGTAAGACACAATCCAATGTGGAAGTACCTATCTGAGCTACAAAACTTCAACACTCCCTCTTAGCGAGGAAGGTACTTCTGGAAGAGCCACCTAAAACTGGTTATCCCTCCAATCCTAGCACAATATCCAGCACCATATCATCATGATAAACCTGATGATTTGTTGCATCTTCAATGACATCATTCCTTGGTGCCATGAAGTTTAGAAACTTCCTTGGAGGACTTCTCTCCCTGAATGTGCTCCTAAGAGCCCCAACATGCTCCCGAGCATCCTTCAATGTCTTCTCAAACCACTTGGGTCTCCTAACAAAGATGGAAGGGGTTAACTCCTGCTCCCCAACTGAAGGTTGACTCCCTGCACTAGAAGTCTATGAACTATGTTCTCCCTTCGTAGCCACCTACTCCTCATCCTATACTACTGTTGGTAAATCATGAGACTTCTTAGATGCCAAGTTTTCCTTAAACCCAACATCTCATCTCACCATGATCTTCCTCTGTGCTGGAATCTAGACCCTATATGTCTTCGAGGTTTCAATATAGCTAATAAATAATCCCTTCTCTTTCAAGGGATCCAACTTTGTCCTCTTCTCCGCTAGTACATGGATATACACTGGACAACCAAAAATGTGAAAATGGTCAATCTTTGGCTTTAGTCCAAAGAATGCCTCTTATGGAATCGTGTCCTCCAAGACCTTGTGAGGACTCCTATTTTTTACATACACTGTCGTATTGCATGTCTCTACCCAAAGGAACACGAACAATTCTTAGTCACGAATCATCGCCTTGGCAACTCCAACGATGGTCAAATTATTCCTTTTTGCAACCATGTTCTAATGTGGGTTGTAAGGTACATTCAAATCCCTATTTATCCTTTCATCCCTACAAAAATTGTTGAAGTAGTTTGAGGTGTACTCACCCCCATGATCTTACCTCAAAACTATGATCTTTTTGCCTATTTGATTCTCCACGAGAGCCTTAAACTGTTGAAACCAACTGAAGACCTTACTCTTGGTCCTCATGAAAAAAATCCATTTCCTCCTAGACAATTCATCAATGAAGGTCGCAAAGTAACTGGACTTGCTCAATGAATCTACTAACATCGGACCACATACGTATGTATGTACTAGATCTAATATCCCCTTGGATCTGCTCTAACTACTCGGAATAGAAACCTTGAAATTATTACTAAGAGCACACCCCTTACATACTCCCTATATCTCCACTCTAAACTCTAAAAGACCAGTGACAATCTCCCTTAGTGTAGGTAGTGCTCTGTGATGCAAGTGACCCATCCTCCTCTGCCAAATCTCACACAAGTCATCACTATTATGAACCAAAGCATATGTTGGTTGGGCCTTCATCCTGTATAGATTTCTCTCTCTATTACCAAGAACTCGTGTTGAGTCAAGGCTAGATCCTTTCATTCGAATAAGAACATAACCATTCTTGAAAGTGACAGTGTATCCCCTGTCCTCCATTGTTGAAATTGAGAGCAAATTCATTTTGAGTTCCAGAACATATAACACATATGCCACCTCCAGAGAACCTCTTGATTGCCCCAACTCCTTCTACACCACACTTGGCATTGGTTCTAAGCTCCACATGCATATCCAAATCCTTCTTTGAAAAATTGGTGAATGACTCATGTGTCCCCGTCGTGTGACAAGAATCCCCACTATCCACGAACTAGGCACAATTGGAAACTATGCCAAAAATACATGAAACTAACAAGAAATCTTTCTTGAACCTTTCAACAAACTCCTTGACTTGAGTTTATGTAGATGTTGTACCTACTGAGACTTTATCTTCCCTTTCTTCCGTTTAGGAAATTGTGAAGCGTAGTGCCCACTCTTGTGGCACACAAAGAATTTTACTTTGTTCATATCCTTCTTCTTTCCATTCCATGAAATCGACTCGCCACCTGTACTCTTCTTTGTTGAACCCATAACTTTGCTCTTCCTTGCATGACTAGCAAGAGTTAGGTTTTCATTATCACCCTTCTATTGGTTGGCTAGAGATTCATCTCAAATCTCCTCCTGGATGGAATCATCCCATAGTCTGTCAAATTTGGGAAGTGTCCCTCGTTCAACGATTCCCTTGATGAATGGGGCCCATGGCCTAGTGAAACCATTCAGGGTCATCCTCACCATCTCTTCATCTATCACGACCTCCTCAACTGATCACGAACTTGAGTGATCTTGGTGAGATAGTTGGTCACGATGTCTTATCTAGTCATCTTGGTGTTTCTAAACTTTTCATGCAACACCATCTTCCTATTTGTGTTACTACTCCCGAAAAGATTCGTCGGAGCTAGGAACATCTCTCTAATTGACTTGTTCTCAAATGGGTGAGGAATCAAATGATCCTTCACCACATCTAAGATGATCCTCTTAGCTTTCAAATCCTTTTGATCATGGATGACCAGTTCTTGTGGATCCTTCGGTCAGGTCACAATGGTATTTGCAAAATCCCACAACCCATTCTCCATGAGAATTAATGCAACCCTTGTCTTCCAAGGTATGAAGTTTGATGCACCCTCCAACCTGTCCTCAAACATCAAACTGGTTGTGACCATCTTCAAATCAAAATTTTAATGAGGAATATAAATTGTTGGAATTTAGATCTGTTGTAAAACCTGTGACAAAACCCTTGTTTGATCTCCTTTAGAGTGTTAGCTCATATACCATGTTAAATTTCCTTAAACCCCAATCACGACAAAAATTCCTAGTAAATCCTTGTTGAAATAAAATTCATATCTACTAAATAAAAGCTCACTGAGATTTATTTGGTGATTCATTGTTGTTATAAATTGGATTCAAAAATCTTGAAGATGCCATGACATCATTTTGTGTCCTTTGCTTGAGGAAGTCTTCAGAATTTTGGCCTCTTTTGATAGCTACTCTTTCTGTCATGTTTATAGGGAGCGAAACCAGGTAGCAGACTCTCTCTATAAAGAAGGCTTGCAGATGGTTTTTAGGACATGGTTGATCCGGGAAGACATGGATGATTCATAAATTTCTTGCATGCACATGTCTTTTATGGATTTTCTTGGCCACATGTTTAATGATGTTTCAGCTTGACAAAGTCTTTATATCATTGCTTTTGGATCACAGGAGGTGGATTTCTCCTGATTTTTTTTGCTCTCCTTCTCCGTGAGAAGGTTCTGCCTCCTCTCAGTTTTTAATACTATTTTGTTCAGCTGGGGATAGTTTTATACATGCATATAGAGGTTGAGACCTGATGATAATTGTAGCAGATTCTATGTAGCACAAACTGGCAGTTTTGTTGTTTCTTCAGCCTTTGGTGATAGTTTTATAAGATGCTTCCTCATATTGTATTGTGGCAAAGACAATAGTCTTTGGCTTAGTTTTTTCTCTCTTTTCTTTTTAACTCATACATTCTCAGCATGTATCTAGAAAATGTATTTTTCTTTTCTCCAACGAATGAAATAAAACTTATGCTTTTTTCCTCGCAAAAAAAAAGCACACTAAGATTCTTAACCAAAAATTACAGTAGAAGTAAAACATGAAACCAAACACTTGTACACAGATATTTTTGGGTAAATACCCTTGGAAAAACCCTCGAGGGAAAACCAACAATGAGATGATTTTATTATAAAAATCAGGACTCTGTTACCGAGAAAATGGCCCACAAAGGAAAAATACAATTACCAACAAACCTCACAAATCTATCTCTGAGAAAACCCTCAACAAATATACCCCAGAAAACCATGTTAATATGTTTATCATGCCTATTGTTGTTCTAATTGTACGGTTGTTGTACAACATCTTATACGACTCACTCGTACGTCGTATGACATACAACAGATTGTTTTGTTGTTGTTGTGGCCTATACGAACCATATGGTGTTGGTTGTGGGTTGTATGACCCCTGCTAAGTGCTCCTACAGGATGTACAACCCTCCTACAATTGTTGTACGACTTGCAAAAAATTTAGGGACCTCTGCCCTACTTGGTACGACCCCTCCAAGGTTTCCTGGCTAGCTGTCCTTTCCTCCCTAGTGCTAAATATGTAGAGTGAAAGTCCTTCTTCACTCAAATAAGTCATTGACTCCTTGTAATGTGTGTCTCCTCCTTTCACCTTGGATGCTTTTTATAATATTCAGATGAGCCCTAACCCTAATCTCCTAAGTGATCAATCGATGAGATTAAATCTCTCTCACTTGAGATTAATGGCTAAGATTCATTTAATTAACTTAAATCACTAATGCCAAAAACTTAGGCATTTTATTAAATTAACCTCCATTAATTATAAAATGACATTCACTTTAATAATCAAATTATTAAAGTGAATTTCCAAAGTTCTGAGAGGTATTAATGATAACTTCCACATGTTAGATACAATCCAATGTGGAAGTACATGTCCAAGCTACAAAACTTCAACATTAGTTTATGCAAATATGGCCACTACATATCTGCTCCACTTATTGTGAAGAATATTTCCGCACACCCAATCTGTTGAATCGAGTCAAATAACTCGGCATGACACTTACTCCAATATGCACGTGTATCTCTTAATACAACTCCAAATTGCATTAATCTTTCTACAAGTTGTGAATCTGAAAGATTTTGTAAATATTCTTGATGCTCTTCAGTTGTCATTTATTGTGTCATTCTTTGTTGATATGCTCTTTGTCGTTCAAAATTTTGTTCTCTATGTACTTGTTGTTCAGTTGTCATTTGTTGTGACTTTCTTTGTTGATATGCTCTTTGTAGCTTAGCAATTTGTTTTCCATGTTCTTGTAATTGGTCAAATGACATTGACATTCATGCTCTTTATTCTCCACTTTTTTGCTTTCTTAGATCTTCCTTTTGTTCATCACTCATTTGTTCTAACTTCTCTCTGTGTTGCCTGACATGTTCACATGTTTGTCTTCTTACATCCTCAACATGCACATCATCCATTTGGTAATTATGAGAGGACAAGGTAACTTGAATTATTGTAACATGATTATAATTGTAGCCTTGTATGAAAGAAAGGAAATATTGAAATCAATGCAACACACACCAAATCTAATGTTGAAAGACTAAAATCAACACATGTACATGGAACTCAATGCATGTAGTTCATATAATTACCACAATATACAATTAAAGTCAATCTAAAATTGGCATACGCTGAAATTAATGCATCCTGTTAATCTAATTACATTGAAATTAATGCATCTACTTCAACCTATATCAACCTACATGATATGTCACCTTGCTCTAGTCAACCAAATTGGATTAGAAATTGATGTGCACATTTAAATCAATGCATCTAGTTAAGATAATTACATGAAAACAACTTCTTAAAAGATATGTAAATTGATTAAAGGAGTTTTTATGCTCAGTAGGGCATTCTGATCCTTAAAAAATATTTTGTAAATAACCACAACTAACCCCAGAGTATCTAGATTATCTAGCAAGATTATAACCTATATAAGTTATATTGATCAGATTATCCGATAACAACTTCTTAAAATATATGTAAATTTATTAAAGGAGTTTTTATGGTCAGTAGGGAATTCTTAATTCTATGCGGACTTTTATCATTACTTTTTGATAGAGAATCAATTGATTATAACCCATGAAAAATTACAAGCTTGATTCTTAATTCTATGCGGACCTACTATCATCACTTCTCGATACAAAATCAATTGATTAGTTGTGTTTTATAACTGGTAATAAAAACCATATACATGGAGTTAAGACATATCTATGAGAAAAGCTTACCTGGAAACTGTGTTCACAATTTTGTTGGTCTATTTGCTTAGTCCCCTTCATTGTTCATATCATGTTGTCATGGGAAAGCCTGGCAAAGAGTGCATTCAATAATATTATACTCATGCCTCTCATCGAAAAAATTATAAAAGAAAACAAGGTTTACATCAGATTGTGGTCGTTGAGAACTTGGTTACATATGACTTACAATGGGAAAACCCTAAATGTTGTATATCACGATTGTGGTATCGAAAAAAGCTTAGGGACCATCCCTAGATAAGGGGATCATGAACTAATATATAAAGTTACTCCGAGGACCTAGTGGGCACATGTGTAGATGCAATAGGAACTACAGAAAAAATATTTGTAAATGTATTGAAGTTCACATGCAAAATTACATTTGATTTCATGGAAATATAAAGGTCTTGCAAATAATAAAAGTTGTTGCAATGTTCCATGTAGTTTTATAGTTGTCAATAATGTACAAAGGATGTAGAGAAAAGTTATCACATTGAAAACAAGTACAATTTAAATTTAAAAGAAATAAGATCACAATATGAAATACTCTTGATTGCATATAATAAAACTCTTACAATGAGTAAAATATATCATGAACTCCAACCAATCAATCATAATGTTATTTTGGGAAAGGCTAGTGACGAACTTCAACCAATCGATCGTAACATTATTTTGGGAAAGGCTAGTGAACAATGCATTTGATAATATTATACCCATATCTCTCATGGAATTTTTTATAAAAATCAAGGTTTACATCAGATTGTTGTCATTGAGCGCTTGGTTACATATTAGGGGAAAACCCTAAATGTTGTATCTCACGGTCATGGTGTCTAAAAACACGTTGGGAACATCCCCAAGTAAGGGGTGTTGATATTATGGTAGCTGCGGGAAGTATTAACCTCCACCTGTAACCCTAACAAGGATATAATATTCTGGGAAGCAAGAAGAAACCCTAAAGCATGGATAATAACCCTAGGAGGCAAGTCGACTCAAGAGAATATTTATTATTGAGTTATTAGCCTCCAGAAGTAGAAGTCGACCAAGACAGCTTAAAGAGAACAGTATAAATATAGGGTGCCATATCTCATATGACACACACATCTCGCAACTACAAAAATGTAAGAGTGTGCACTGCAGAAACTGGGTAAGTGCGCAAGTCTGGAGAGTAGCTGCAATTGCAACTACTGCAACCTATATTCTCGGTTTAGGCTTGGACTTTCTATTGGTTATGGTTTGGAATTTCTACCTTGTGTGCTAGCTCTGGAGAGATGTATGCTACATTGATTGGCTATTAGGCCTAGGGTTTGCTTCCAGAATCATTCTCTGTCAAGGTTAAGGTGCTCGAGCATGGCTTCAACCTATGGTTGGGTGAAAATATTGTTATATTGTCTATGGTTAAACGATCACATCTATTATTCCTAATAGGTTACGGGCCCACACTATCTTCGAACAGTCTAACCGCTGGAAGATAGATTAGGAGGATTTGCTCAGTTACAGTTGCAGTTGCAGTCAGTTTTTGCTACACCAACGAAACCCTAACCCTCTTGTTGAGGCACCTTAAGTGAAGAGATTGACCTAATTTCTAGATAGCATAGTGCACCCTAACCCAATGCATCTCCTGGTACTCTCAGCAAGCTAATACGCCAAGTTTGAGTTTTTGGTCAAATTCAAAGGTCGACCAAGTCAAATTCAAAGCAGTCGTGACTTACTCTATGAAGTTAGAAAATAAGTTAGAAGGGGCTTCTAAATTCAGAGCATGGAAGACAAGGATTGACCTCATCCTTGCCAAGAATAAAGTGTTGGATATCGTGAAAGGAAAGATCGTGGAACCATAGTTTGAATAAGGAAAAGAGAAGGAACCTCAGAACGTTGCAATTATGGAAAAGTTCAAGGACAGTGACATCAATGCCATGAGTATCATAGTGGACTCTGTAAAAGACCACTTGATACCCTACATCTCTCATCTTGACTCATCTAAGAAGATGTACAATGCCCTAACTAACCTCTTCTCAGTCAGAAACATTGGACAAGTAATGAGTCTAAAGAATGAGCTTCGTGACACGAAAATGAATGATGATGACAACATAACATCATACTTCGTGAGAATCTCTCAGATAAGAGATCAACTACAAACTATTGAAGAAATCATTTCAGAGAAGGAACTGGTAAATATAGTACTCAATGGTGTTCCCAAGACATGGGATGCATTTGTCGCAAGCATGAACACAAGGAAGGAGTATCCCACATTTGAAGAACTTTGGACTTGATGTGCACGAGAAGAATCAAGGATTGATGCAAAAGAGAAACCCCAAAAGAAATACGATGATCAAGAAGGTTCAAGAATAAGAAGAAGTTTGGCTCGAGGAAGAAACCAAATCAAGAAAAGGATATGTCAAAGATACAATGCTTCAACTGTAAAAAATATGGTCACTACAGGAACCACTGTCCCGAGTTAAGAAAAAGGAAGGAAACAGACGAAGAAACAGTTGTCAAAGAAAAGGAACCCTTAGAGAAGGCCAAGCAAGATAAAACAAACTTCTTCTTCTAAGTCAATGTAACAATATTCTTCATAGTTCTTTTACATACCATGTTTACATAGTTTCTGTATATATCTTGCATATCTATTTCCTAGAAGATAATATGTTCAAGTGAAACAAATACCTATGGAAGAATAACAAGATAAGGATTACTATCACAATGACTACAAGTCAAACAATACACATGAGAAGATGAAGTACATTGAAAATCCTTTGTAACAATTCCTGTGGAAGCTATTACATATGTAACAGTTGCAAGATAAGCCAAAATCATAATCAAACTTGAAGAAACCTAGAAGAAGTAAAAACAAAAAGAAGTCAGCAATCAAGAGGAAATTGGAAAAAGACTTGTGACACTTTGTCGAAGGCAATAAAGATGTAGACGAAAGCGTGGACTCTCTTAGATGGAGGGAGATCATTATATAATTCCAAAAGAAGATCATTCATTCATGCATGAAGCAAGGATTATGAGGGAGCTAATCCTAAATGATATGATCCATCGAGGATTATGAAATATCTGTCCATGTTCCAATTGAAAGTAGCAGCCATGATAAACAGTACATGTTCAGTTTGACTCTAGAATAATTCTTCTTCGAAAAGAAACCTTAAAGTATCCTTGGTTGTCCATATACATCCATGATCCTATGATGAAAGGAAGAAGTTGGAATATTCAAGGCATGGAATCTATAGAAGACTCCATGGACCGAAGAGCTAAAGTGAAACATGAGGAAGACCATGAAGATTCCAAGAAAGAAAGAAAAGCCAGAACAACCAATTATTATACTGAGAATCACAAGACTACTAACTTGGTTTGAACCCACTAGAAGCAATCAAGCAGAAGTAATTGAAGATATGATGAAGAAGAATTTATGTAAGAAATTGTGAAAAGGGATTATGAATGGAAGCATTGCGAGATTCGTAACTAGAGGTTCTTCCAGAAGGAGGAGAAGACTATGATAACAACCTATTCCCGTAAACCAAATATACCTCTATCTGAGATATTATATCTCTTGCAGTATCCATGGATTGAAGTTTACATCAGTTGGTTGTAAAAGACTCTTCTTCCCAATAAGAGAATTTGAGGAAGAAGCTTATGTTTTTGAGGTATACCAGAAAGAGAACCATGTATGTAGATATAAGAAGACCTTGCATGGATTCAAACAACTTGATGCAAAGTATCTCATATACATCAGAAGCGTGGTGAAAACTTTCTAAGACAGAGATATCAGAATAGTTACTCAGAAGTCTGGGATGATGGATTGCTAATCCATGGAAAACTCTCATGATGATAGAAGAAGTGCTACTTGGATATGTTTCAGTTTGAGCATTGCCACAATGTCATGAGCTAGCAGGAAACATAATTGTTGAATTCGACCATGATATATATTTTAATGATCAGAGCTACATGAAGCCTTTAGAGAAAACCGGTGTTCCATAACAGACCAAAGTACACTGAGATCAAGCATTACATTCTTTGTGATGAAGTCTAGAAAAGAGAAGTGGTTCTCCAATATATCTCCACATATGAGCAGATAGCAGATATTCTGGTAAAACCTATTTCCAAGATGAAAAGTATGCAAGCTGGGGCTCATGGAGACAACTTCCTTATTGAAAAAGGAAGAGATTACTCCTAGGTTGGGAGGGAGCACTGTTGTGTTATTGATTTATGGAAAGTCATTTTTCGGTTCGAAAAATGGTCCAGGATGAGCAGTTCCTTTCCAGTTTGGACAATGGTTTGAGATTTATGACGGACATGCATTTTCCAGTTCAGAAAATTGTCTAGATCGGACAATCATTTTCATTATGAAAATGGTTCGATAGATTTTTGATGTACCATAGACAATGATTCCCCTTTTGGACAATGTGGGGGAATGGTCTAGGACAATCATTCTTCTTGGCAGTCACTCTGAGTAGTGGTCAAGTAGAATGGTTCGCCTCGCTGGGCAGTCATTCTTTTGAAGTTCATAGTTGTGAGCAGTTTCAAATAATGGTCCATTTTGGAGGTTGGTGCAGGACAGTCATTTCCATTAGGACATGGTCCGAACAATCATTCCCTAGGGCATGCTCATTCTATTAAGGTTGCACTATGTTTAGTGCCAGAGGAATGGCCTAGTTAGGTGAATGGTCAAGGTTCAACAATCAGGGATAGGCATTCCCTAGGGAAGACTCGTTCTCTCTAGGTTGCACCATGACTAGTGTCGGAGGAATGGCCCAATTAGGTGAATGGTCCATGCTCAGAAATTAGGGACAATTAATCTTCTATACTTGAGAATAATAGTCCAGATAGCCCATGGCTGATGTTTTACTTTCTGAGGGCAGATGCTCTTCCAGATCTCACAGATGTGAGTGGAAGAATGGCCTAGATGACTTAGTTTATATCATGATATTGTTTTCTGTGCAAGTTGATATCAGATGATATGATTTCTATGGAGACTGTATGCTATTGTGGTGGATGTGTTCCACTGGTTGTGACTATGTGTCACTAATTAAGTAGTCATGTGCTACTTGGTGTGGTAGTGTACTGTTGGATAGTAGTTGTGTACTACTATGGATAGACACAGTTGTGTTCTATTGAATGACATTATTCTGATTGCCGTGTAGACTATCAGTAGTGTGGAAAATGATTATCATCTAGATGGATAGTCAGTGTGCTAGTGGACAAACATTCTCCAGGCGGAAAATGGTCCAGGACATTTATTCTTCTAGGACATATGTATAAGAATATTCCTTGTAGTCCATGGCGTGGCTTCCAACATTTGTTGAAATATTTATTCTTCTGGGGCATATGTCCAGATTAGAAGAATGGTTCTTGCATCACTCTGTGGAGTGAATGACTTATTCAATATCATGCCCGATTATTCAGATGGAGTATGGCTTCAAGATACGATACAATTGATGCTATCAGATGATATTGATAATGATGAGTGTGCTCGTGATCTAATCACGAGATAGCCTGTATGGCTATGATGATGCTACCGATTGAATGGTGTGTTTGTGCTTAAGACCATTGCTTTCAATACCTCCCTAGCTAGGAGGGAGTGTTGATATTATGGTAGTTGCAGGAGGTATTAACCTCCACGTGTAACCCTGACAAGAATAGAATATTTTGGGAAGCAAGAAGAAACCCTAAAGCATGGATAATAACCCTAGGAGGCAAGTCGGCTCAAGAGAATATTTATTATTGAGTTATTAGCCTCCATAAGTAGAAGTCGACCCAGAAAACTTAAAGAGAATAGTATAAATATAGGGTGCCAGATCTCATTTGACACACATATATCGCAACTGCAGAAATGTAAGAGTGCGCACTACAAAAACTGTGTAAGTGCGCAAGTCTGGAGAGTAGCTACAGTTGCAGCTATTGCAACCTGTATTCTCGGTTTAGGCTTGGAATTTATATTGGTTATGGTTTGGAATTTCTGCCTTGTGTGCTAGCTTTGGAGAGAAGTACGCTACATTGATTGGCTATTAGGCCTAAGGTTTGCTTCCAGAATCATTCTCTGTCAAGGTTAAGGTGCTTGGGGGTGGCTTCACCCTATGGTTGGGTGACAATATTGTTATATTGTCTATGGTTAAACGAACACATCTATTATTTCTAACAAGGGGATCGTGAACTAATATCTAAAGTTACTCTAAGGACCTATGGGCACATGCGTAGATGTAGTGGGCGTAAAATTACATTTGATTTCATGGAAATATAGAGGTCTGGCAAATAATATGAGTTGCAACAATATTACTTGTAGTTTTATAGTTGTCAATAATGTACAAAGGACGTAGAGAAAAGTTATAAAATTGCAAGCAAGTACATTTTAAATTTAAAATAAATAAGATCACAGTCTCATATACTCTTGATTGCATACAATATAACTCATACAAAGAGCAAAAGCTATCACGAAATTGAACTAATCGATCATAACAATATTCTGGGAAAGCATGGTGAACAATGCATTCGATAATATTATACTCATACCTCTCCTGGAAAAAAATATAAAAAATAGGGTTTAGATCAGCTTATGGTCGTTGAGCACTTGGCTACATATGACTTACAACGAGAAAACTCTAAATGTTGTATCTCACTATCGTGGTGTCGAAAAACAGGTAGGGAACATCCCCATGCAAGGGGATCTTGAACTAATAACTAAAGTTACTTTGAGGACCTAGTGGGCACATGTGTAGATGTAGTGGGTGGTACATAAGTGTCTGTAAACATATTGAAGATCACATCCAAAATTACATTTGATTTCGTGGAAATATAGAGCTCTTGCAAATAATTAAATGGAATGTTTTTTTAATACATTGTGGGATTTTTTAAAATTCGATTTTGCACATTAGTGACATGTTAGAAATCCAATGGTTGAAATTGGATATTTAATATGCACGAGGATATTTGAAGCTTTTGAATCATTTTTTAATGGAGGTAGGTGAATAGATGAAAAGATTATCCTAGATGCTTATCTGGAGTTAGTTCCGAATACAAACGGATTTGAAAATGAAGATAAATTGGAGAAAATAAAATGGTGGATATGTTTATATACATGGAGAGGAATGGAGGCAATTGAACTGATAAAAGCATTGTCTTGGGTGTGGGAGTTGGTTCTGATTCCAAACAAATTGGCAATTAAAGATAAACATGAAAAAATAAAATGGTGGGAATCGATGAGTAGATCGTGATAGATCTCAACACTATGTTGTAAACTTGACACCGTAAATCACATTAATTTCCTTTTTGGAGGATATGCCTATGTCAAATAAATTTTAGTCATAGATTGATCAAAGGGATAGAAGGGTGTCAATGACAATCGATGAAAGGAATAAGAAGCATAGAAGCATGTAGGAGAATCTCGCTAGAAGGAAACAATCCCAACAAAAGGGGCGTAAATGATGATTTCAAGTAAGCCATAGGTCTAAGAGCATTATATTCCATGTAGTTTTATAGTTGTCAATAATGTACAGAGGACATAGAGAAAAGTTATAACATTGCAAGCAAGTACATTTTAAATTTAAAATAAATAAGATCACAGTATGAAATACTCTTGATTGCATATAATAGAACTCTTACAAAGAGTAAAATTGTGTCTGCAACTCTGCTAGTCTGTTTGCTCGGTTCCCCTTTGTTGTTCTAATCATGTTATTCCCTCAATTTGATAGATTTATAAGAAACACTGCTCAATTCACCTTTTTTGTTTGGATCAGGCAATTCCCTCAATTTCTCCACTCCCAATTTCACGTTTTTGTATTCTTGTTGTGTGTGTGCGTGTGTGCATGCACGCCCCTATGCGCATGCGTGTGTACTGTGTAATGTAGCTGATTTACGTAATTGTTCAAAGTGTAATTCAACCGACTTGTATTTTTGTTTTTAATATTGTGTATGTATGTTACAACATCTCCCCCATATTGAGTTGTAGAGTGCCTCTCAGATCAATGAAATTATGATTTTTTCCAAGAAAATAAGTAAAATAATTATAATAACAAATGTAAAGTAAGTATGTGTATGAATAATAATGAATGATTTATAATCAAGATAGTAGATATTTAGATATAATGTGTTTGTTGTTGTGGAATAGTTTTTACAATTTTAAAATACCCTCTCATTTTTATGTGTTGCTTCATATTAATTGTGAGGATTGGTATAAATCACAATATATCATGATCCTTGTGTGAATGGGGGTGTTCACATATGTAGTATCTCTCCTACTAACACAATAATTTATCAACTATGGGATGAATATGCATACTTGCTTAGCCTCTCCTTTCGCCTTTATGGGATGTGGTGTGAGTCATAAACAAGATACTAAACAAATAGATATGTCATGTTTGGCATCTTGGAATAATGTCTACAACTTTAAATCTCCTCTCCTATTGTGTGTTATCCCACATTTAGTTGTGAGGTATGGTCTACAAAAACATTTAAGTCCCAACATACCATGACCATTATGTTGTGTGAAGCAATCCCAATGCTCAAAGTGGGGTAACTTAAACAATGAGAAGCAAAAAACTGAAATAAACAAAGTGTTGGAGTACCTACACGCCCAAGGTTGGAATGTACATGCAATTCCTAAAAGATGGAGGAAGACATCTCCATGTAAAATGATACTCATACGAGTAATATGGTTGTATTGATAGTAGAATTGATTTATTACAAGAGAGGAGGAATACCCCTTTTAATACAACTCTCACAATACCTTGCCGCTATCATAGTGGTGAGTCATTGATGCATATAACCAACACCTACCCACTAACTCAATGGAGACTCATTTTTAATATCAACTTAGTGATGGCACATTAATGAGCATACAAACAAAAAACTCATTTACGAAATATGTTGTATCACTTATTCAATGCTTGCGTAAAAGGTGGTGTTAATTAAAATAAGCGACCTTCTAAAAAATCACTTCAAAACTATGACCTTGCATACAAAATAGCTTGTAAATACATATTTATTCACATACATAAAAATGTCGTGTTTACTTACAGAACATAATAACCCCCTTGAGAAGCTTTATCCCTAAAACTTGAATACCAAAGTGTAGCTCGACCATGTATCTTCTTCTTCTTGCTCTTCTTTGACCTTTGCTTGAATATTATCAAATGCATATGCTTGAATGGATATAAGCTATGAGAATATGCTTTTTTGATGAACTTCTTAAACTTATTTATTGTGCTCTTTTGAAAACACTTCATAGGGTCATATGGGTCTGAGTATGGTTCAAAAAAGACACGATAATCATGTGAGAAAAACCATCATCCACATATGTAAAATGATAGTTGTAAGGCCAAAGAGATAACTTCCAATAAAGAATAGTCAACTAGAAATGTCTTTGCCATTGTTTACTCATGAGTTACCTTGAACACTTTTACTTCCTTCTCGATTTGTACACTATTCTCACCATAAAAGGCATTGTAGGGGAGAAGATATCCACGGAAGAGAAGTTGGGGATCATTTCAACATCTTTTATGTCTTCTTCATATAGAAATTTATTTACTATATATGGGCCTTGGACATTCCGCAAAAAGAAACTCGAGGAGGTTGTCCTTAAATAATTGGAAGACATTTGAATACCATTCTTCACAAGCCTCTCCTAAATCTAGAAATTTGTTTAATTATTTGTTATATTCCCCTCCTTTATAGATTGAAATGATAAATGTATCACAAGCATCCATAATGTTCCCCAACATTTCCATCGTAGCCTTATTTGAACATACTACTCTTTTTTTTCAACAATTTTTTTATATAAATAAATTGTATTACAAGAAATGGGAGAAACTTGCAATTCTAAAGCTAAAATTCATTATGCAAGTAGATCTAAACTTTTCCTTTAAACAACAAAATAGAGCATTTGATTTTCTTACCCCAGTTGAAAGATATGAGGATTTACCCTTTTTGGATAGGGTTTTGAGGTTGAAAATGAATAGTCAATTACACGGCTTATAACGTTTTCTTTATTTCATGAAATCTCATCTACGATACACCATTTTAAATCCCTCTAAATCTACTTTCCAAATAAAAAACATGTCTCAAACAAACACTACAAGAAGAAGTTATGCTTTGTTGAATGCAAGTACCCAAATGGACAATGTTTTTAGTTGTTCCACAAGGGTTAATCACAGTGGTTGTGTTTCCCTCAATACTTATTCAAAATCTATCAATGAGTAGTCATTAGAAGTGCCTTTGAGTCTAGTTTCCAACTAGAAAACAATCACTTCAATCTGACTTTCCAATATAAAATTATGGCCTTCGTATCACCAGTACCTTTTGCTGCCATAAAGGATCGATACTAACTCTTTTTTTCTTTTTTCTTTTCTATTTTGAAAATGCACAAGTAAAATGGAATTCACCTACTCCGATACCAACTAAAAGCATCTCAAAATAGAATAACTTCAACAACAACAAACAATAAATTGAAATAAACAAAGGGTTGGGGGCACCTACACACCGAGGGTTGGTATGCTCTTATGATTCCTAAAAGGATGGAGGAAGACATCTCCATGTAAAATGATATTCATATGAGTGATTTGGTTGTATTCATAGTATAATATATTTATTACAAGTGAGGGGGAAGACCCCTTTTAAAAAAAGTCTCATAATACCTCTCCACTTACATAGCAGTGAATCATTGATGCATATAACTAAATCCCACCCACTAACTTAGTGATAACTCATTATTAATCTCAACTAGCTTAGTGATGGGGGCACTAATGTACTTAAAAACAAAAAAAAATTGTTTACAAAATATGTTGTGTATTGGGTACACAACATTGTGTGGGTGCATGTACATGAATAATAAATAATGAGTCACAAACTTGATAATAAATTGTCAGATACACCATGATTGACATCTTGGAATAGTTTGTATGACTTTAAAAACACCTCTCCCCTTGTGAGTTGTCCCATGTTATACAACATTGCATGGTCCTTATGCGAATGGGGCTGTCCACAAAGGTAGTGACCTTGCTACTGACATAATTATTGATTAGTTGCAAGAAGAGTATGGGTGTTTGCTCGACATCCCACTCCTCCTCTATGCGATGAGTTTAAAGTCTCCTCTCCTCTTGTGTGTCATCCCACGTCGACTATGATTTTTGGTGTAAAACGATATATAAGTCCCAACATATCATGATCCTTATGCCAATGAGGGTGCCCAGAAAGGTAGTGGCCCTTTTGCTAACATGATGGTTGATTGGTTGTGAGATGAATATGTGCTCTTGCTTAGACTCTCCCTCCTCCTTTGTAAGTTGAGTTGTGTGAGTGTGTCTATGAATAACAAATGATGATTCATAAAAATTAATAAACATTTGCATATGTCATGTATGGTGTTTTGGAATAGTTTTGTGACTTTAAAATATCCTCTACTCTTGTGTGTTATACCATATTTGCTGTTAGGTCTAGTTTGCAATAAAATATAAGTCCAACACACCATGATTCTTGTGCTAATGTGGATGTCCAAAGAGGTAGTGGCCCTCCTATTAAAACAATAGTTGGTTGGTTGTAGGATGGATATGTGTGCTTGGTTGACTACCCCCTTCTTCTTTATGGGATGTGTTGTCTCAGTGCTTGTGTGTGAATAGTTAACTATTAGTCATAAATAAGATAATCAATCCTATCTATTGTGTGTTATCCCATGTTGGTTGTGATATCTAGTTTGTGACGACATATAAGTCCCAACATACCATGTTCCTTATGCAAAATGGGATGTCCATAGAGGTAGTTACCCCCCTACTAATATAATGGTTGATTGATTGTGGGATGAATATGCATGTTTTATTGGCCTTCCCCCCCTCCAATGTTGGACATGTTACATGGGTTCTTGTGTGTCAATAATAAACAATAAGTCATAAACATGATAATAAATAGTGGGATACACCATATTTGACATCTTGGAATAGTTTCTACAACGAATACATAATTTGGCACATAGGAATAGTTTCTAACACTTTAAAAATATTCTTCTCTTATAATGTGCTATCCCAAATTGGTTGTGAGGTCTAGTCCACAACGACATATAAGTCCCAACAAACCATGATCCTTATTCCAATGGGGATATTCACAAAGGTGGTGACCATCCTACTAACATAATGGTTGATTGGTTCTGAGATGAATATGTGTGCTTGCTTGGACTCCCCCTCCTCCTCTGTGAGTTAGGTTATGTGAGTATGTGTGTGAATAATAAAGGATGAGTCATAAACAGGATAATAAACATTCACATATGTCACGTTTGACAATTTGGAATAGTTTCTATGACTTTAAAATATGTTATCCTCTTGTTTGTTATCCCACGTTGGTTGTGAGGTTTGGTTTGCAACAATATATAAGTCCTAACATACCATGATCCTTATTCCAATGGGGGTGCCAAAGAAGTAGTGACCCTCCTACTAACATAATGGTTGATTAGTTGCAAGATGAATATGTGTGCTTGGTTGACATCCC
>ML833270.1:38033-49657 GCA_009831015.1 Picea engelmannii
TCATATTAACATAATGGTTGATTGGTTGCATGATGGATATGTGTGCTTACTCAACTTCCTCCACCTCTATGAAACATGTTATGTGGGTACATGTTCATGTAAATAATAAAAAATGAGCCATCAATAAGAAATAAATAATCGTACACATCATATTTGATGTTTTAAAATATATCACGTGACTTCAAAATATTATGCCCTCCTTTCTCCTCTCTATTAATATTATTTTATGTTTGATATGATATCTTGATATCTTGTGAAGGCACAAAGAAGGGTAATTGAGAAGTTCAAAGGTATTTGGATATATTTTGTAAAACAACAAGTACGATTATAAATCTTGAAAATTCCACTCTGTCCTTGTGAAGTATAATTAAGCAGGAAAAGGACTATTTTACTCAATTGTTTCCCTATAAATTGATAGATCGAGACCATTTGTTTAAAGTAGTTGGGGTTCTATCTAAAGTCAAATGTATGTAAAAAATCTGACTAGCAACGGTTTATTTCCAAAGTGGAAAATAAGTTAAACACCTAGTGTAATCAATGGCTCTCAAAAGGGGATTGTTTGGTACTAGTAAACTATGTATCAAAAACAATTCCAATATACCGGATATCACTGGCCTTGGTAGAAAAAGGTGTGTCGAAGGTCATCAAAAGACCATGCTACAAATCTATCTGGTTGGGTGGTCAAAAGAAGAAAGGGATTGTTTTGGCTTCATGGAAAAAATTGGTTACCCCAAAAACAGATGGAGGTTGGGGTCTAAAAAATCCCTTTCTCTTCTCCAAGATACTTGTTGTAAAAGACGTGTTGAGATTAATACAAGGAAAATGGTTGTGGGTTCAAGTAATCAAAGCCAAGTACATTTCTCCCACTTATATAGAGATTATGTAAGGACTCTAGTAAAACAAGTACATAATGCCTCAATAATATGGAACACTGTTGACTCAACTTTTTGTTTCGTGGGGAACTGGCTAATTTGACAAGTTGGAAAAGGTGATGAAGAGAAAATTGGTCTAGACCCATGGGTAGGCAACAAAGGATTACATAGATTATTTCCTAAAATGATTCAGGAGGATATTATACACTTAGACAAGCTGTGAACTAAGACAGATCTACAAATTGGCAACAATAATGGCTAACTTGGGAGGAGATTGGACTGGGGGAAGAATATGTCGAGGCATGGAAGAGCTACACATATGCATTAAAAGGCAGTAATGTCAAAATAAGAGAAGATTATGACCAACTATTATGGTCACTCAATCCTACTAGAATTTATGTGCCTAGACTAGGTTATAGAGCCCTTTTAGAGGAAGGAGGGGAGGGACAATAGGTATGATGGGTGAGAACAATTTGGAAATTAAGGTGCCCTTTCAAAAACAAAATATCATGTGGTTGATTTTAAATATTAGGGCTCCTACTTGGGAGGTGCTATAGAAGTGAAACTTCAATGGATCATGTTGGTGCAACTTATTTCAATAAGCAAAAGAAACAATTGTACATTTAATTATGGCCTGCCCATATACAAAAGAGATTTAGAAAGATGTGGAAAGTATAATAGGGTTAAGAAATGCATGGGAATGTGAAGATACAAAAGAGGCATTCATACCATGGTATGCAAAAAAGGACACTAATAAGATTGAGACCCTTCCTCTTAACATAACTTGGGGGGTATGGCTAGCTAGTAACCTGAAGCTATTTGAAGGGAAGGAGACTCTACCTCTTAAATGCCTTGTCGAGTCACTAAACATATTAAATGCCTACCCACAACCATGGGATAAACAAAAAAGTCACAAGCTGAAAGAAGAGGTAATCAACAAGGATATCCCATGGGCATACTTTGATGGTGCCTTACAGGGAAGCCCTGCTAATGGAGGCTTAGGGGGGTATTTTATACTTATCTACAAATCACTGCATTTATTTCAAAGCCGGTATAGGTTAAGAAACAAATAACTATTGTGAATTGATGGCTCTCAAATTAGTTATGAGGCTAACCCAAGAGTTTGGTGCATAAAAAATACAAATATTTGGCGACTCACTCGTGGTTATTCAATGGTTATGAAAGGAAACTACAATCGAGAATTTCACTTAACAACCATTATATGATGATGTGCAACTCCAAATGATAACTTTCGCCCATATCTCTTTGTCTCACATATATAGAGATAGGAACAAGATAGTGCATGGACTTTCAAAAGATGGACTGTGAATGAAGTGAGGGACCTGGATTATATCCATCCTTTAGGATGAGTACACTATTGAATATACTCATGATCATTGGCTTCAAATTTATACTATTACAGATTTTTGTTTAAGATGGAGGACAATTTCAAGTTTTTAGTTTTGAATGATGTAATATATATATACGAGATGGGAAATAGACCTAACATTAGTTTTCGGTTATATATAAAAATGACCGTGTGAAGAGATTTTGCTTCAAGTGACTGTACTGCACTTTTGAATGCTTCTGGCATATGTCTATGTAATTTTGTTTTTAAATAAAATTACAGATTTTTTTTAATATATATATATATGTTCCCAGGAAACCCACCAGATACGTCCCCTCATTTCGAGGATAGTACCAAGGGTAAACCAAATTTCTCAGAAGCTCGAGGCTTTGCAACATAGGACTCAAGGTCATTACGACAATATATCCATTAAGAGCTCAACATGTCACTTGCAAGAATTGAACCTAGGTAGGGAGGATACTAATCATTTCTCCCAACCATCAAAGCTAAACCCAATTGACAATATAATATATATTTTATCTTTACATTTATCTCATTATTTATTTATTTATTTTACTTTGGAACAGAGTTGGGGGAAATCCACGGGGCATTTTGCTCATTTAAGAGCTAAATAATAATAATCCAATTTTAAAGTTACAACCAAGCGACAAGGGACCTATGGAGGTATGCATACCCTACCCCCCTCTGGATTTGAACTTGTGATCTCTTAGGATGAAACACATGCTTTTAACCATTAGGCCCACTCAGACTATAGGTTTATCCATATTATTAACTACACCTTTATCAACAAACCATTATATTACAAACAATCATTTTCAAAAACTTTGATTTGATATATTAATATTACAAGTAAATAGTATATACTTACATTTATAAATAAGAATTTAATTTAATTCATACTCTTTACTTTTTTTTTTATTATAAAACATTGTGTTTTTTTAATAAAGTGTAAATATTCTATTAAAATTAATTAGTTTTAAAAAATATTTACATAATCAAATCTCCATATTTAATATTTTTGTTTTTAAATTATAATTATATATATTTTACTTTAAAAAAAATATTATTTTTAATTAACAATATATCTTTAAATATACGCACATAATAATTTTGATTAATAACACAAATATATGCATATAATAATTTTGATTAATAACACACAAGTTTTAATGTTTACATTCTTATATGATGATGATGATGATTAACGTCCATTAAGACCTAATTGGTCTATTGGACCTTAAAAGGGTAAGTGATTACTTGTGATTCTTAAAAATTTTGTTTCTGTGATCGAAAAACATTAAGAGAAGCTTTCCAAGATCACCATACTTTTGTTGAATTAAGAGGTTAAGAAGGTTGGTAGTGTGATCAATATTTTGAAAATGAGATCTAATATGGGTATAGGCTAGACAATCTAAGAGAAAGTGTTTTTCATCTTCAAACTTCTTAGTGTCACAAAGGTGACACACTTTTTCATCCCATGACGTTTTAGGAATTGACCAACGCCCAGTTTCACTATGGAGCTAGTGAGAATTTGTTCTTGTCTTAGCAATGCTTATTTTTTTTCTTTACACTTGGCAAAACAGATAGATAATTTTGATCTTCTAGATTAGGGTTGATTACATCTTTATAATACCTTAATTTTCTTTTTTCCTTTAACTCTTTATCACACCACATTTTTTCCTTAAATTTTGATTTGACTTTTTTTTAATAGTATCTTTATTCTGTAAAAAAGTTTCTTCCATAACGATATAGTAAAGATAAATAACTAATCCAAAATTAAAATTTAAAAAATATATAAATATAATATAATATGTGAACCTTAAACTTTGTATTGAAAAATGTTTTTTAAATGTTTTAAGAGATTGTTCTATTCTTTATGTTTACTACAGATGAAATTAATATATATAAAATTTGTACCAAGTTTAAGATATATATAAATATAATATAATATAATATGTGAATCTTAAATTTTGTACAATATGATATGATATGTGAACCTTAAATTTTGTATTGGAAAATGTTAGATGAAATTAATATATATAAAATTTGTACCAAGTTTAAGATATATATAAATATAATATAATATAATATAATATGTGAATCTTAAATTTTGTACAATATGATATGATATGTGAACCTTAAATTTTGTATTGGAAAATGTTCTTTAAATGTTTAAGAGATTATTTTATTCTTTATCTTTACTAAAGATGAAAGATGAAATTGATATATATTAATTTTGTATTGGAAAATGTTCTTTAAATGTTTAAGAGATTATTTTATTCTTTTATCTTTACTAAAGATGAAAGATGAAATTGATATATATTTAAGGATGTAAACATTAAACTTTTAATATATGTGAACAGCTCACATATAATATACATGAGCTCATCCCAGTAGTCTCCAATAGAAACCATATTTGGATGGTCTGATGTACCAATATTAACCTTCCGCAACTTTTTTTTTTTTTTTTTCCAATGGAAATTAACCCGCTGGGAACCCACCCCGATACTTCCCCACATAGTGGATGATATGGGAGTGGAAAGCAGCAGCCCGAGGAACTCGTAGCCAGGCTTGAACTCGTGACCTCTCCCCAACCTGAGAGAGTGTGCGCACGTTCTCGCCAATCGAGCTATCCCTCGTGACTTAACCTTCCGCAACTTAAAAGGCTACTTATTATAAGTTTGAGCAATGGGATCCCTTGTATCTGCAACATCTCTATGCCCTTTTGATTCTTTGAAAGAGGTGTCGAAGAAGTGTTGGAATCATGATCTCTTTCATATTTCACTGACCCATAAAAAGCGGATTCTATTTTTTTATGTTTACTAAAGATGAAACTGATATATATTTAAAGATGTAAACATTAAACTTTGTATTACAAATGTTCTTTAATTTTTTAAAAATATTATTTTTATATTATTAAAAATAATAATATAAAGAATAATCTTTTAAAACATTTCGAAAACATTAAAAAAAAATTAAGATTCAATTCTTAAATATATATCAATTTCATCTTTTTAATATTCACATTCTCAAATATATATCAATTTCATCTTTAGTAAAGATAAAAAATAAAATAATTTCTTCAAACATTTAAAGAACATTTGCCAATACAAAGTTTAAGCTTCACATTCTTAAATACTTATCCAATTTCATCTTTGGTAAACATAAAGAATAATAACTAGTGCAAAGTTTAAGGTTCTTAATTTTAAATATGTCTGCCAAATTTCATCTTTAGTAAATAAAAAAATGTTTTCTTAAATATATTCAAAGAATATTTTCATATATTAATGATTTGCAAAGTTTTAACGTGTGATTCTTTTAAGTTAGTTTTTACCATATCTATTATGTGTAAGCTTATACTTTAAAGATGTATGCTTATTGGTCCTTGTTAAAGAAGCGTTTTACTTTTTGCTTTGGGGTCAACTTCAATTGATTTTCTATTAGTTGGAGTACATTCGATTATCAAAGAATTTTTTTTAATCTCTTTTATAAATATTTTTTTAAAGTTATATTTTTTAATTGATAAAAGAATATGAAGATGAAATATAATTATGTATTTTTTTTGAATTGTTAAAAAAATATTCATCCATTAAATATATATATATATATATATATATATATATATATATATATATATATGATTGTAGTCTATTCATGGCTTCTAACATGTGTGCAAGCATGCAAAGCTAAACATTTTACATGTGTAAGTAAATTAACACATTTATCTTAACAATATTTTCGATTTTTTGGATTCTGAGATTTGATTGGTCGTGTTTTCCTAAAGCTTCTTCAATCCTCTCGAGTTTGAGATTATGTTTATCAATGTAGGAAATATAGATGGTGATTTATGGGTATATTATAGGGATTTGATGTAGTGTTGGGCATTGTCCTTGACAAGCAATGTCAAGCTCCATGGATGGTAACTTACTCAGTGTCCTCACTTTGTCACTTCCAAAGCAAGATATCCATTTAGTGAGACCAATGGGATCTAAATGACCATATGATTAATATGGCTATTGATTCAACGAAGACATATCCTCTTAATAATAGTTATGAGGTTATCAATGGGAAATAATTTATTTTTGTGGCTAGTTTTAGGCTTGTATTTATTCTTATACACCTACTACAGGGATAAATAAACTCATGTTTTCATTGTTTAGAATGTGAAAAAAATGAATAAGAGATTACCTGCTAGCTAGTTATTCCCCTCACTCCACCTGCAATCTTGCGACCACTTGCTTTGCTTGCATGATTGTGCCCTGCTTAGGTTGTTGACTTGAAAGAAAGTTTCTTTCCTTGTTCTTTACATGCTTTGTTTGGGTCTTCTTACATGAAATGAGAAATTCATGGACATGACTAGTGGGCTCCTAAATTGGCCCATCTTGTTCATCATCTATAGTCGTTTACCTCACCGAAAGCTTGAGTTTTGTCCATCATTTTGTAGCCAATGACATTTTTTTGATTAATTACTTACAATGGTTAATTTCAGATGCATTTTATGAGTTTTTATATGAATATGCTGTGAGTTTTCCTTTGTGTTGATGAGTAGGGAATAATAATGTGTTTGTAATAGAGTTTGAATATCGTAGCCTTGATCACTATTGTTGTATAAAAGTTGTTTTCATTGTTTTTCCCAGCATTTGGTCCTGCCATTAGCACTCATCCTAGTGATAGCAAGGGGGAAGGACAAGTAGACAAACACATTCCTTGTATTCTTCATGCCATATGTGTTCATCAATTCAAGAAAGAAGATAATGCACCACCCAGTAGGAAATTATGGCACGTAAGGTTGACTTGCCCCTACGACCTGAGTATATAAATAAAAGGGGCTCCAGAAGCACACACTCCACAATGTTATAGATTGAGAAGATGAGGATTGGCCCAACACTCTACAACAACCCACCAAAGAAGTCAACCACAATGAAGAGTGGCTCTATGAGATCTCTAGTAAACCATCCATTCCAACGCCAAAGAAGAATTGTGCACCCCAAAATCTCGTTCCTCAAAAAGCCACCAAAACTAATGAAGAGTAAGTTAGTGATTTTAGGGGCAAGATTATTAGTACATAGCTCATAGTTCCTCAACATGAATCTAAGGCTTCTTTAGTATAAATATACTCATCTATAGCTCGAGTTAGGGTACATAGTGATAGAAATTTAAATTGCATACAATGAGGGTTAGAGAGCTATCGATTTGAGTCTGTATGTTTGAAATTACTAATGAAATAAATGATCGTTTTCTTCTGGGATAATTTAAGTTTTAAGAAGGGATTTACCAATCCTTTTCAAATAGGGCCTACTTGAAGAGGATATTGGTGAATGCACCTTAGTGTGTATTTTTGCATTTGCATAAGTATTAATGTGTGTTGTTGCTTTCAGTTTTGTAGCTAGAAAATTTATGCTATGGTGATTATCTTTTTTGCAAGCATACCATGAACCTATAGTTGGAAATGGAATTGTTGTTGTGACTCAACATGCTATAGACTAGGTTTATTTTCTAGCATTGAATTTATTGTTCAAGTCATTAGTTTATTCTCTACAACATTGAGTTCTGAACACTTTCGTTTACTTTCAACGTCATAGTTTCAATTTCAAAGAGTTATAGGGTTTTGTAAGTACCAATCAATGAGCCAGAAGGCATTATATGCCAGGATGACTTTTGCTACAAAACATTAGAACTGTATTGTAGGTATTATGTATATAAACCACATGTAGTTTCCATTCTTTAAAAGAAAATAATACAAAATATATTATGTAGCTCTTTTACCCTTGAAGATTGCATAATTTTTTGCATAACACTTCATAATTCTATAATTCCCCTAGTTGACCATTTAAGCGTGTTCCTATGGAATTCAATAGCCCTTATTGTGGAAATTCTTGAGCTCACCACTTTTTGGTACCATTTCGGGGAAGTGCTAAAATATTCAAGGAAGAGAGCACTGTTGAATGGGGATTCCATTGTAAAAGAGAGAAGGAACCAAGGTTTTCGAGAGTTTCTTTTTACAGGTGGTCTTATTTTCTGTATTAAGTAGATTGCTTTTAAGAAGAATGAATACAATGTAGCATGGATAAATTAGGAATATTTCTACCAAAATTCTACAACCATAGTGCATAGAAAATAGGGAATATGAGGCAAGAATAGGAAGGGATTCCCAAGTTAGTAACTATCGTGGAAAGTTAAAATCAAGCTTATAAGGAACTAGAAGAAATTGTTGAGTAATCAAGGGATTGGGAAACTTCTTCATCCTTATCTTTTGGACTTCCCTCTTTGTTCAGTATGGTAGAAGAAAGAGTAGAAGGAAGAGTGGAAGGAAGAGTTGAAGAAAGACAAGTGACGTTTTATTTTCCTATCTTGGAAATAAGGGAGTAGGTAAGAATGAAGAACATTAATACAACTTCTCTTCCCCATTTCCATGGAATGGTCATTGAAGACCTGGACATTTCTTTTTTCAAGTTTGAAGTACTCTATAGGGACTATGGATATAAGAATGATGCTCGAAAGCTAAGAATGTTCCCTTCTACTTTGAAGGAGGTAGCCTTTCAGTGGTTCATGGACCTTGATGGACACAACATTCAAACAAGGGAGACAATGAATGACCTTTTCATAAAAAAAATATTGTGAATATTATAAAGCATGACATTCCAAATATGAAATATTCTTAATGACTCGGGGAGAATATGAGTACCTAGAAATGCATCACCATCAATATAAATTCTCTAGAGATAGACAATGACCCCCCTAGACCCTTTTCTAAGTGGGTTTTCCATCCCATGGGAAGATACCACCCAATTGGGAGGATTGTTCATCCCATTGAGAGTATGTGTGTAATTGAAACTACATGAATAACACATCAAAATTCATGGAATTAGTGCCAAGAGTGTGAAGCCATTGAACACCAATAACCACATGGATATCACCTAACCCAATAAGATACATGGGATTGGAGAGTTGAAAATTAGAGACACTAAGTTTGACATTGTGAAATAAGCCTCCACAAGAAATTGTGCCATTGTTGGCAATCATGACCTTGAAATTTTTAATAGGGAATGGAAATTAATTGAGTTGTGTAGCTAACTTGTGGTCCATGAAGTTGTGGGTGCTATCAAAATCAATGAGAACCATGGCTCTTTGATTCTTGGTGTAGCCTTCAACTCGTAATGTCTATGGGGTAGCGAGAGCACATTCATGGAGATTATGTGTACCTCTAGTTTAACTATCATTAGTTTTGTAGTGGGTTCTATATCAACCACCTAGTCTTGTTCTTCTTCTTGGGTATCTTCAAGAATGAGGAGTCTAGACTGTTTGTTATGAACCAACGCCTTGATAATGATAAAAATTTAATGAATAATAGTCCACTTCCTGGTTGCAAATGAATATGATGGTCATGACCTCGAGTAGGTGGAAGACCCTTAGGCATCTCTCCAAATACCTTGGAATGGTCGTTGATAACTATTTGGAGATCCACTGGAGTAGAGAATCTAGATGTTTGAACATCTAGTGAGCACAATTGTGCAATTACACCATGGTGTTCCTTTTTGAGTAATTTTGTCATGCTATTAGAGCTTATCACCTTAGAGGGTTTCCCTTGGATACCTCTAAGCTCAATTTCCTTGAGTTATGAAGAAAATCTCATGAAAAGATCTTGAAAATTAAGGGTCATTGTTCCCAATGATTGTAACCATTAGACCCCCAATACAACATCAACACCACCCATTTGGATGGAAATCATGGGACTATCCAATAAATATTCCCCTGTATTGAGCTTAATACTATGACACTTCCCATAACAATTTATGGTACCTCCATCTGCAATCATTACTTGAAACTCTAGTGCTGGAAATACAAAGCAATTAAGATCTTTTGCTAATTTGTAATTGATGAAGTTACAGGTACTACCAGAATCAATCAACATTGTTTCCTTTTTCTTTTTTGTGTATCCTCATATCTTGAGGGTTTGTGGAGTACTAATGTCGACCAATGCATGACGATATATCGTTGGAGTAGTCACTTATAGATCTAGATCTTGTGATTGTTCCAATTCTTCATCTTCTTCCTCTTCACAATCTATGTAGAATAATTTCTTCTCACTGCATTTATGCCCCTTACTGTACCTGTTGTCACAATTGAAACATAGTCCCTTTTCTCTTCTTTCATCCATTTGTTGAGGTGTCAACCTTTTGAGTTGTGTGAGGTTACGAGAGGAAACATGGTGCTCTCTATAGTTGTTAATGGCCACCCTTATAGTAGCCATGTCTTTGTTTTCCACATTCCTGACCATATTGTAAGCTTTCTCTAGGGATTTAGGTTCGAAGAGATGCACCTCATGTTGAATGTTCCCCTTTAAAGTGCCCATAAAGAGATCTAACAAATTATCCTGATCAGAAATGTTCTTTACCCTGAGACCGAGCTTTTGGAATTGTTGAATGTGCTCTGTAATTGGACCTTTTTGTCGAAGATTTATCAATTGAATAAAGAATATGTTTCTCTTAATATCCACATAATGTGATATCAATTCATCCGTAAAGATGGAACAAAAGATAATATAATTCTTTTTTCTTTCATAAGGCCATTGATACCAAACAAATTGATCGTTTTCTAAATACAAGGATACAATATGTACCTTTTGCAAGCTTGGCACTTGGTGTAAATCAAAGAGTTCCTCCATTTGGAATATCCATGTTATAAGATTTTTACCATAAGACTTCCTCATATCGATGTTTGGAATGAACCAGTTCCTTGGTACTGCATTGAAACCTCGATGATGTGGATCTTGAAGTGATGAATAATCATCATTGTGGGACTCAATCTTTTTTTCCTCTACATTTTCATGATTTCCTTACATTTTGATATCTCCTTCAAGGAGTCTCTCATCTAGAGCATGGAAGATCATCGAAGACATGAAATTTTACAATTCTAATATCTTCTCTTCCATATGCTCTTGATTTTCATCCATCTTCTTTTCCACCTTTCCAATCTGGTGAAAATTTTCTTCTCTTTTTTCTTGAGTCATGGTTAAGCTTTCTTGAGGTTTAGTTTGTGAAACAAATTTTGGAGGAACCTTTGGAGCCATGTGAGAAAATAATAATTCTCCTCTTTTTCCTCTCTATCACAAATTTTGAATCATCAAAAATATATCTTCCAATAAAAAATTATGCCAATTGTACTTTTCAAAGCCTTTATTTGGAGTATGTTTGGATGGTCGACCTTTGTCCTGATATATCTCTGAAATTTGAACACTTATGAGTCTGAAATTGCAGTATGTAGTACTCTTATATGACTTCTTAAACTCCTGAAAATTTCTCAGTCTGAACCTTCACTGTTAAAAAGTCATAGCACAAATACCAAAATGACTTATTTAAGACTAATTTCAGGATTAATAAAAA
>ML833270.1:67863-81497 GCA_009831015.1 Picea engelmannii
TTATTAGGATTTGAGATTGGTTGGGATGGTAGTTGAGTTGGTCTAGGTGGAGGTTGGTTAGATGGTAGCTGGAGTTGTTGTGGTTGGGTTAGTTGTGGTGCAGGTTGTGATAACTGAGAATATGAATTTTGTGGTTGATTCTGCTGGAATTGTTGACAAGGAAAAGGTTGGTATGGCTGTTGATATGGTTGTTGGTATGGATGATTTCCTTGAGCATACCCTCGCCAACCTTGAGGAGGTTGATTTTGGTTCTGTTGAGGAGGCCAAGTTTGCCAAGGCATGGGTGCATTCCATGAATTTTGAATAGGATTTTGAAAATTCTGAGGAAATTGTTGAGAGAATTGAAGAGCAAAATTTTGAGACATACCTGTGAAATGTGGCTGCCAAGGATTTCTTGGTGCTAAGTAATAAAGAGATTCCATTCCTTGTGCTTATTCTATGTGAGTATATTGCAATTCTTTTAATTTTGGACAATCATCAGTGGCATGGTTATCTGTACACAATCCACAGACCTGAATTTTGCCTAAGGGACCACACATTGAATTCTTATTCAAGAAATCATTCACAACATGAGTAAGGCTTTGAAACATTAAGCATATTACTTAACTATGGAATTCATCTAACTACAACAAAGATATGAATAAAACTCATCTACAACAAGATATGATCTAAAACATGTATCAAAGATTACTTGAAAAGAACATAAAGGAAGAGTGTACTAGTTTGGCAAAGGGGGCCCTCCAATGCTTCACTTGTACACTTGAGTTGTCTCAGCTAAGAAGGAGCTTCCAACAACATTCACATCATCATATCATGAACATTATCAAGAACAAAACGTAAAATTGATCTCAAGATTGCAAATTCCAAAGTTTCTTCATTCACATCCCAGGGTGTCATACTAGTCCATGCCTTAGAGTATTTATACAAGAGTTTTGAAACTAATAATGCTAATAAATATCCTAAAGATCATGATCAGATCCATAATATATGCTAGGAAGGTCGAATACCCCCTTTAGATCCATAAAATATGAACAAATCCCAAGAAAATCTAAAACTGTCCATGATTTTAGGCTAAAATAGGGTATTTTCTACTGAAGTGGCCATGTTTGACCAGCGTTGACCAGACACCTGGAAGGCTCAGATCTCGAAGCTGATAGCTAATCATCCATCCTTGTACATCAAGGATCACGACCCAAGTCTTAGATTTCGCCCAACTGTCTTGCAAGTACACAAACCTAGGAGCAATTACGGGATTTAGTCAAATCCTGTAATTTCTGATAAATTTTCAATTTTAATGCCAAAAATTCGAAAACTCAATTCTTAAACTAAAGAATGATAAATGTACCTTGCATAAGCTATTTTGTGGAAAATATGGAATGAAATGGAGGCAAAATGGATGGTTTTGGAGGCAAAAGTATAGTTTATAGAGTAAAAAGGATGGGGGCCCCATGGGTAGGTTTATGTCGTAGGTAAATGAATGGAGGAGAATCTACAGATGGGAAAATTGATGATGTATGAGGTGGAGGGATAATGATACTACAGAGGTGCAGTCAATAGAACCGAGATGATATGACCTGAGAGTCCATTGGGAAAGCTAGCAAGATGATGAGAAGAAGTATGGGGTTGATTCTCGGAAGTGCACAAGACTATCGAGACTCCCATCCCTAGGGTGTGGAATCAACATGAGTGTCAAGTTTCCAAGGAGAACTATGAATGGGACAACTCACGTGGGGGAGAGTGCTACTGAGTGACAGTATCCAAATGCAGTAGAGGCAAAGGAACTGCAGAGCCATATGTAAGTACCCTAAAGGTAAATGTAAGAGGGTATGACTGGGATATGCAATTGATTTATAGAGGGAATAATTACATGCCAGTGTCAAACATATACTTGATGGGCCTGTAAACTTGCAGAACAAGTACTTGCACATAGGAAAACCAAATACCCGACGTGAACAATATCTGATGATAAAGAACATATAACAATTATTTGATAAAATTGAACATGAGCATGCGTACCTGAACATGACGTGAGAAAATGCTACTTTGGGGCCAAGTTCATATGATGGCCTTGGGATTGTGAATGTGTAGATGGCAGGACCAAGATCTTGTAGTTGAGAATGGATCAAAAAACAGAGGCTCTGGGCTCCTGTAACAAAGTATGGAAGTTGGGAAAAAAGGGGCTATATATGGCTGGCGGGCCCACAATGCCACCTCATTTGCACCTATCACTGTAGCTGAATTGACGAGATTGCTCTGAGGAGATTTAGCGATTGCGGGAGCATGAGGCTACCGATCCGGTAGTGGCAAGAGACAGGTTAGTGGTCCTATCCTCCTGTAGCTTGTGAAATTCTTTGTATGTAGGTAAGGGTTGTACAGAGGGTCGTACAGGTTTTTTCTGGGTACGATCCCACTAGTGCGCGGGAAAAGGAGGAATACCCATGCACATGTGCACGGGTATAATCCCTTTTCCTGTAGACAAAACCACGCATGTGGGCGTAGAGGATGGGCAGACAAGCGCACATGAGATGTGCACCTGTCTGATTGACAACTACGCACTTATGCGTGACTGTTTCTCCGACAGTTGTGCATTAGTGCGCAGCTGTGAAAAGAATAGGCCTGCACATGTGCGCACCTGTCTAGGCGAAAGCCGCACACTATGGGCAAGGCTAAGGGGTTGTAATTTTTGATATTTTGATGTTTTTTGATGGATTATGAGGTTGATCAAGTGTTTCTGTGTGGATGCAGGTGATCAACAAATCCTGTAGCATGATGTCGGTGCACTAGAGAGAGCGTGACTGGATCATCTGCGAGTGGTGGTGAGAGCGCAGTCGGGTGTTCGGAGATACTTTTGAGTTGCTCAAGTTCTTTGACTGCCCTCTGATATGGTCACAGGAGTTCCTGCTTCAGTATCTAATCGGGATGTGGAGCACTGATCTGTAGTGATTCACAGTGAGAGGTGAGCAACTGACATTCTCGGCCATCGAGGATGTGTATTTCCTGACGGAGCTTCCATTTCATGGGATGGCCCTTCCTATTGACCCCCAACTGCTAGGGGAGGATCGAGTAGGTGACTTGGTGTCTCGTCATTGTACTGGGTCGAACCCTATGTCTGGTTCCGTAATCCGGATTGAGGCTATTGACGACCTCTTGATGGAGTGCATCGCCGCTATGGTGATGAGGATCTACGGATCCTCGGGGACTCAAAGGATCACTAGGGGTTAGTTGAGGATATTGGAGTGGGTCCTGGATGGGGACCTTTTTGCATGGGGTGGGCTTCTACACACCAAGATGATGGGACAGGTGAATCGGTGTCGGCGATCCGACTCTGGTGACTTCATGTTCGGCTCCATTATGGTGGCTTGGTTCCTAGAGAGGGTGCCTCTGTTGCACCCGAGTATTCTGCTCGAGCCCACAGGGCGACGAGAGCCGCGACTTATGTGGTGGGCCCATGTGTTGGCTTGACATGGAGGTGGGGAGGGTGGCCACTACTTTACGACCACAGTGGTGCGAGTGTGGCGACAGATGCCACAAGTGATTATGAGGTATCCATACATGGGTATGGATTACCTCCACGACCCAGACATGATGTTGCCTCTTGGGGAGGACTATGATCATCTTGGTATGTGTTTGTATTATGGTTTTATGTTTTTTTATTTTGATAGATAGCGTTGATGATATATGTATATATGGATGATGACACTATCTCTAGTGTTGTTTTGTATATGTGGGACCCTGAGGCCGAGAGGTGGAGGTGGTCGGGGAGCCGACTCACCGGGATCCAGCTCGACCGACGCTTGCAGAGCCGAGGTCGAGATGACGTTGGTGTTGGACCAACGCATGAGCCATAGGGAGATGTTGGGGTGTTGCTAGAGGATCTACGTCGATGATTCAAGCAGGTTCTACAGGGTGTACTAGAGGGCATGTGGGCCCATATATAGGATGAGGAGGTCTTGGAGCAGTGTGTGGGCGTTCTGGTAGAGTGGCGGACCCTAATTCATCGAGCGACAGTGGCGGGGGAAACAATGACTGGTTGACTGCCTCTTGGACCTGGAGGGCTCCTAGTTGGTGGGGCACCTCGAGCTGATAGAGGACCTAGGGGGGGAGCTCTGGGGGCACTGTGAGTGTCGATTTTTGTATGTACAGGTTGGGGAGCCCATTTTTTGTATAGGGTAGTTGATACCCATTTTTGTACTCATAGGGGTGGGGGGGATTCATGAGGCTACGAGCAATTTGTCCATGTAACTTTTTGTAAACATTGATGACACTTGATTATATATATATGGATATATTTTGGATCATTCATGTCATTATGTGTTATGTTTTTTCATGTATGACGTCTTTTCTATGTGTTGTGACAAATGTATGATGCTATGTATAAAATGATGTTTACTGTGATAAATGTCAATCTAATACTAGATTAGCCATGTGATATGCTACTTGATTAAATTGTCTTGTAATATGTGTAAATGCGATTGAATCAAAGTTGCGAGATAGGAGTCTAACTTGCAGGTATTTGCGAAAGAGGCAAGGATCGTGAAGATGATATACATTGTTGAGTTGCAGGACGAAAAGTTGTGAATCTAATAGAATGCTAAGGTGATGAATGTGGCGATGACTGGCCTCGGCGAGGAGACCAATGACGGTGTTGTATTCATCTTGGTTTTTGGTGGTCGAACCCAAACATATGCCACTGGAGTGGAGCAGGATATGTGAGGGAGTGTAGAGGGCCCAAGTGGTCGAAGCACGATTTTGGGTCTAGCGGCTGGCACTGTTAGCGTAACCGATGTGGTGGGCTGATGGATGATGCATCTGTCAATAAAATAGGTGATATATCAGACATGAGGAGAGGTGGTGGAAAAGAAGACTAAAAACTCTACAAATGTGTACAAGTAAACACCTAAGGTAGGGGGGCTACGCCTAGGTGTAAAACTTCTTTAAGTACAACCCGTTGATGGTTTATTTAAGAGGGAATCCTTCTGGAGAGGCCAATATGTAGGCGCCTTTAGTGAGGAAGTGTTGGATGATGTAGGGTCCATGTTATAATGACTCAAATTTCCCATGGTCGAAAGTATCGTGGGCGATATCGTAGGCTAACATGAGATCACCTTCGTTGAATGAGCGAAGGTTGACATGGTGGTCGAAAGTGGTTTTGGACTATTTTTTAGCTACCTCATTGTTTTGTAATGAAGATCGACAATCTTCATCAAACGACTCTAAGGTCAGTAGGCACTGCTCCATTGGAGCAATGTCAGGTAATAGCTCAATGGCAGTGCGTAAAGTGGGGATTTCGCACTCGATAGGGAGGGTGGCTTCGATCCCATGGATGAAGTGGAATGGTGTAAAACCGGTGGTAGTTTTGACTGTCGTGCTATAAGCCCATAAATTAGAAAACAAAATATGATGCTAGTTGGTCTTATGTTTGTTGATGATACGTTGTAGCATGGTTTTGAGAACTTTATTGATGGCCTCGACCTGTCAGTTGGACTGAGGGTAGTATGGGGAGGAAAATTCGTAGGAGAAGCCTTACTTTGTGGAGAGTTCCATAAAAATCTTGTTCTCAAAGTGCTTACCATGATTAGAAACTAGCTATAGTGAGACTCTGAACCCGGTAATGACATGGTTGAAGAAAAAATGTGTTGTTGTGTCAGCAGTGTTGTTAAATGTGGAAATGGCTTTGACCCATTTGGTAAAGTAATTTACGATCACGACAATGTACTTGTGTCCATTACTAGATGGAGGATGCAAATTCATGAAGTTTATGCCCCATTTACAGAAGGGGACGACTGTGATGATTGGATGTAGAAGAGTTTGTGGCGCTCGTGCTTTGTTTATGTAAAGCTAGAATTTATTGCATCATTTGACAACGTGGATGCATCCATGAAACAAAGTGGGCCAGAAGTACCATGCTCAAATGATTTTTTGGGCAGTGGACATACTCGAGAGGTGAGCACCACAAGCGTTGTTGTGGCAATCATTCAAGACTCTGTTAGCTTCGTCGATGGTAAGACATCGACAAAGAATGGTGTCGACCCTGCGTTGATAGAGAACATCTCCGACGAGGAGGTATCGAGGGCCCTAATGGCGAATGTGTCAATGATCATCTCAAGAGAGATGAGACCCAAAATTATGTGTACAAAGGTAGACAAGAAGGTCGTCGTACTAGGTGTCATCGAAGAGGATGAAGAAGAGGTGTTCGTCGGGGAAATCCATATTGATGGGGGAAGCTTTAGCGTCCGAGGGAAAATCCGTAATGAGTTCGGCGAGGTCAAGAGCTTTCTTGCTTTTGGGAGTTGAGAACTCTAGATTGTATTCTTGGAGGATGATGATCCATCGGGAAAATTTTCTATTAATCTGTCGTCGACTAAGCAAGTACTACATGGGGTTGGAATCTGCTACAACCTTGGTGGTTCGAAGAAGGATATAATGTCACTTTTTTGGACTGCGAGGACAACTCATAACGCCAGTTTATCATCATGATTATACTTCAAGGGTGGCCCTGAAAGGTTTTTACTGATGTAGTAAATGACATGTTCATGTCCGTCATCCCCTAATTGGACGAGGACTCCTACTACTAAGACAATTGAGGCTGAAAAGTAGAGGATGTAATCACAATCATAGTCTGGGGGACTAATCAAAGGGGCATTGGATAGGGAAACTTTCAAATAATCAAAATTTGTTTGGGCATGTTTGTCCCATCGAAATGTAATATCATGATGCAGTAAGCGAAGAAAGCCACGTGCATGCGTGGTGTAATATGGGACAAAGCGATGTAAGAAGTTAGCTTTGCCTTGTAGGCTTTGTAGTTGGCGCAAATTCCCAGGTGGTGGAATTTTTGTGATAGCTTGGACCTTGAGGGGGTCCACCGTGATGTCGTGTTGGGAAACAATGAACCTAAGGAGGCATCCGACCGTGACGCAAAAAACACACTTGAGGGGGTTCAAGCAGATATTGTACCGACGACATCGTTGGTAAATGATACGTAAGTCGTCTAAATTCCGAGGTCACTTTTTGGATCGAGCAGTGAGGTCGTCCAAATAAGCAAGGATGATGCAAGCAAGATCGTGGAAAACATAGGTCATGGCCTGTTGAAATGCATCACCTACATTCTTGATTCCAAAAGGCATGACGCGATAGGCAAAGGTACCCCAAGGGGTAGTAAAAGTGGTTTTGTATTGACTTGCTGGATGGATTTGGATTTGATTGTAGATGGAGAATCCATCCATAAAGGATAGGGCCTCGTGGCCAGCACAATCATCGATGATTTGGTCAATGAAAGGGGTTGGAAATTTGTCTTTGGGACAAGCGTTATTCAGATCGCAAAAGTCTGTGCAGACACAAATAATGCCCTGTTTTTTGTTAATGAGGACGGGGTTCAAGACCCTTTAAGTGTACACAATGGGGTAAATTAACCCAACAACGCGTAACTTGTCAATATTTACTTTGATAGCCAGAACTTTGGATGGGTGAAGGGGGCATTGCTTTTGACAAACTGGGGTGACATCTAGCCAAGTGTTGATTCGATGTTCGACTATAGACAGGTCGAGGCCGGGCATCTCCGTATATGATCAGGCAAAAATGTCTAGGTATTTCTGAAAGAGATATTTATAAGTAATGAGTTCTTCAGGGGAGCATGCGACACCAATGGTGTTTTCTTCTATGATTCTCAGTTTAATGGAAATGTCAATTTTGACGGTCAGGGAGATGTTGTCCATGTTTCCTTCTTCAAAAGCAGCTGGGGCAAAAATAGGGTTGTTGAACAAGTCTATATGCCCGGAAGGAATAAAATCCTTGGTTTTGATTGCGTACATGGAGGCTTGGAGAGGAGGGTGAAAGGCCTCCTTGAAAGGAAAAGTGTGTGATGATGGAGCGCATTCCATGGGAATTGAGGAAAGTGATTTCCTACAGGATATCTTCGTCGCAGTGAAGCATGTGAGAGTACAGGGGATTTTGGGAGGTGACAGGGGAACTGTCAATGGGTAAGCATTATTGTCCTCAAGTTGTGGGGATGCAGACAAGATATCATGTACATGGTGCGAGGGATTGTTGGACATAAAGCAAATGTCCCAACATTGTGAAGGGTACCTCGTTTGTGTGGGGACTGATGAAATATATCGAATGTCAGTGATGTGAGCCTCAGTAAGGGGTGGATGAGAGGGCTCTGGCCGAGATGTTTTGTGTATTGTGGCTAACATTTGGCGAAATTAAGGTAGAGATGGGCAATGATGAGTGTAGTCTCCATACTCTGAAGAGATGGCACAAGCAAATTTGGTTCACAACCCTTTATTGTGTGTGGTTTAGGACTTCGTAGTAGCAGTGGACGTACCTAGTGGAGTGGCGAGCAATGTGGTTTCTCTATGGAGTTGGATTAGATTGTGTAACTCGACAAGAGTAGGACATCTATTGGTGGGGTGCCCTTCTCTTTCACATAGTGCACAAGGAGGTTGAGCTCGGGGAGGAAGTGGAGTTGTGGGCTCGTTCTTCTTCCGTCTGCTCCCAGTGGTGGCGATGGTGCCAACAGTTTAGGGTGAGGGTGGTGTGGTAGGATCCTATACTGAGATCTGCATCGGTAGGCCCTCTGTATGAGGAGGGAGAGATGGTGTAGGAACCATCACAGGTGGATGAAGATACCATACAAGGATGGAAAGCACCATGTTAGGAGGGTAAGGGTCACGGCTACCTGGATTGATTGGACTCTAGGTGGGGGGTATAAAAAGGTAATTTGAGTAATGGCTTGGGGGAATTTCTACCAAACCGAGATTTTCCCCTGGAGGGGGGGAAAATATGGGATGAGTGGTGCAGTGGGGAGCTCAGGGACTTCTTGAGGTAATAGTTCTCCAACTGGTGGAACCTTGATGCGGGGAGGGGCCTCTATAGGAGGAGTATTGTCTCTTATATCAGTTCCATTAGAAGATACTACACACACTTGTGTTGAAGGGTGTAGGAGAGGTGGTGCTCCATGATATGCCCCCAGCAAGGACAGGTCCTTGAAAATTCTGGGACCGATGACGATGACCGAAAATGCATTTGATCTAGTGCAGACAAGGGGAAGAATGTTATCAATGTTCGCGGAATGGTTAGGCTCGTAATGTGTAAGTTGGTTGATGGTGACAATTTTCCCATTGTGGGGGAACATCATTATATGAAACACATAAGAGGCTACTGCCTTCATAGCATACATGTAGCTACAACCAAACAAGATATTATAATCAAGTGGGGCATCGATAACTTCAATGTCGATCAAGATGGTTTTGCCCCCAAGTTCTACGGGGACATTTTGGAAGAGCCCTTCAGGGGATGATGGTCGACTGTCATAAGTGCACAGGGTGATGGCAAATGGTACTAGCTCAGGTGAGCCAAGTTTTTTCCATACTACTTTGGACATGATGCATGTGGATGCGCCTTCATCGATGATATACTGATGAACTGTGATGTTCTGGATCTTAACTAGTATCTGAAAAGATACCAGGGCAAGGAGGCGTGGTTCTCTGCTATCTAGATCAAAGGTGATAAGTCTAGTATCAGCTAGGTTGACTACCCCCAAGGCGGAAAGCAAGGATTTTCAATGAGTTGGACAGGTTTGGAGGACATCCAATACAGACATGGCTAGAGGGGATTGTGCTAAGTCGTCCACTAGACTGTAGTTATGGGCTTCCCTAGCATGAGGGTTATGTACGTTCCATATTAATGACATACGAGGTATACGAGGGTTTGGTTCAGTGTTAGGGTGTGGAATCATCAAGGGTTGTCCGGCTATAGCTAGAGCCACTTTTGAGGTGGTTGGGGTAGATTAAGGGGGAACACCATATTGGCGACCCTGTGCTTGTAGAAGAATCTCTATGCAGAAGTGAATATTGCCCTGTTTTTTGTTAATAGGGACGGGGTTGGAGACTCTTTAAGTGTACACAATGGGTTAAATTAACCCAACAACGCGTAACTTGTCAATCTCTGCTTTGATAGCCACAACTTTGGATTGGTGAAGGGGGCGTTTCCTTTGATGAACTGGAGCGACATCTGGCCAAGTCTCGATTCGATGTTCAACTATAGATGGGTCGAGGCCAAGCATCTCCGTATATGACCAGGAAAAAATGTCCCAGTATTCTTGAAAGAGATATTTATAAGCAATGAGTTCTTCAGGGGAGCATACGACACCAATGGTGTTTTCTTCTATGATTCTCGGTTTAATGGAAATGTCAATTTTGACAGTCAGGGAGAGGTGGTCCATGTTGCCTTCTTCAAAAGCATCTGGGGCAGAAATAGGGTTGTTGAAACAGTCTATATGTTCGGAAGTCGTAAAATACTTGGTTTTGATTACGTACATGGAGGCTTGGAGAGGAGGGTGAAAGGCCTCCTTGAAAGGAAAAGTGCGCGATGATGGAGCGCATTCCATGGACAATTGAGGAAAGTGAGTTCCTATAGGATATCCTCGTCGCAGTGAAACATGCGAGAATACACGGGATCCTGGGAGGTGAGATGGGAATTGTCAATGGGTAAGCATTATTGTCCTCAAGTGGTGGCGATGCAGACAAGATATCATGTACAGGGTGTGAGGGACCACTGGACATAAAGTGAATGTCCCGACACTATGGAGGGTACCTCGTTTGCACGGGGATTGACGAAATATATCGAATGTCAATGATGTGAGCTTCAGTAAGAGGTGGATGAGAGGGTTTTGGCCGAGATTTTTGGTGTACTGCGGCTAACGTTTGGCGGAATTGAGGTAGAGATGGGAAATGATGGGTGTAGTGGCCATACAGTGAAGAGATGGCACAAGCGAATTTGGTTCACAAACCTTTATTGCGTGTGGTTCATGCCTTCGTAGTAGCAGTGGACGTACTTGTTGGAGTGGGAAGCAATGTGGTTGCTCTAGGGAGTTGGATCAGATTGTGTAACTTTGCAAGAGTAGGACATCTATTGGTGGGGTGTCCTTCTCTTTCACATAGTGCGCAAGGAGGTTGACCTTGGGAAGGAAGTGGAGTTGTGGGCTCGTTCTTCTTTCGTCTGCCCCCAGTGGTGGCGGTGGTGCCAATAGTTGAGGGTGAGGGTGGTGTGGTAGGATCCTATACCGAGATCTGCATCGATAGGCCCTCTATCTGAGCAGGGAGAGATGGTGTAGGAACCATCGCAAGTGGATGAAGATACCATACAGGGATGGAAAGCACCATTTTAGGAAGGCTAAGGGTGACGACTACCTGGAATGATTGGACTCTATGTGGGGGGTNAGTGGGGAGATCAAGGACTTCCTAAGGTAATAGTTCTCTAACTGGTGGAACCTCAATGTGGGGAGGGGCCTCTATGGGAGGAGTATTGTCTCTGATATTGGTTCCATTAGAAGATACTACAGACTTGTGTTGAAGGGTGTAGGAGAGGTGGTGCTCCATGATATGCCCCCAGCAAGGACGGGTCCTTGAAAATTCTGGGACCTATGTCGATGACTGAAAACGCATCTGAGCTAGTGCAGACAAGGGGAAGAATATTATCAATGTTGGCGGAATGGTTAGGCTCATAATGTGTAAGGTTGTCGATGGTGACGATTTTCCCATTGTGGGGGAACATCATTGTATGAAACACAAAAGAGGCTACCACATTCATAGCATACATGTAGCTACGAACAAACAAGATATTATAATCAAGTGGGGCATTGATTACTTCAATGTCGATCAAGATGGTTTTTCCCCCAAGTTCTATGGGGACATTTTGGAAGAGCCCTTAAGGGGATGATGGTCGACTGTCATAAGTGTAGAGGGTGATGGCAAATGGTACTAGCTCAGGTGAGAGAAGTTTTTTCCATACTACTTTGGACATGATGCATGTGGATGCACCTTCATCGATGATATACTGATGATCTGTGATGTTCCGAATCTTAACTGGTATCTGAAAAGATATCAGGGCGGGGAGGCATGGTTCTCTGCTATCTAGATCAAAGGTGAGAAGTTTAGTATCAACTAGGTCGACTGCCCCCAAGGCGGAAAGAAAGGATTTTTGCTGAGTTCAACAGGTTTGGAGGACGTCCAATACAGACATGGCTAGAGGGGATTGTGCTAAGTCGTTGACCAGACTATAGTTATGGGCTACCCTAGCATGAGGGTTATGTACGTTCCATCTTAATGACATATGGGGTATACGAGGGTTTGGTTTAGTGTTAGGGCGTGGAATCATCAAGGGTTGTCCGACTGTAGCTGGAGCTGCTTCTGAGGTGGTTGGGGTAGATTAAGGGGGAACACCATATTGGTGACCGGTGTTTGTAGAAGAATCTTTGTGCAGACGTGAATAATGCCCTGGTTTTGTTAATGAGGATGGGGTTGGAGACCCTTTAAGTGTACGCAATGGGGTAAATGAACCCAACAACGTGTAACTTGTCAATCTCTTCTTTGATATCCACAACTTTAGGTGGGTGAAGGGGTCGTTGCTTTTGACAAACTAGGGTGACATATGTCCAAGTGTCGATTCGATGTTCGAGTATGGACGGGTCAAGGCCAGGAATCTCCGTATATGACCAGGCAAAAATGTCTCTGTATTCTTGAAAGAGATATTTATAAGCAATGAGTTCTTCAGGGGAGCATTCGACACCAATGGTGATTTCTTCTATGATTCTCGGTTTAATGGAAATGTCAATTTTGATGGTCGAGGAGATGTTGTCCATGTTTCCTTCTTCAAAAGCATTTGGGGTAGAAATAGGGTTGTTGAACAAGTCTATATGCCTGGAAGGAATAAAATCCTTGGTTTTGATTTCGTACATGGTGGCTTGGATAAGAGGGTGAAAGGCCTCCTTGAAAGGAAAAGTGTGCGATGATGGAGCACATTCCATGGGCAATTGAGGAAAGTGAGTTCCTACAGGATATCTTCGTCGCAATGAAACATGCGAGAGTACAGGGGATCCTAGGAGGTGACAGGGGAACTGTCAATGGTTAAGCAATATTTTCCTCAAGTGGTGGGGATGCAGACGAGATATCATGTATAGGGTGTGAGGGACCGTTGTACATAAAGTGAATGTCCCGACACTGTGGAGGGTACCTCGTTTGCGCAGGGACTGACGAAATATATCGAATGTCAGTGATGTGAGCCTCAGTAAGGGGTGGATGAGAGGGCTCTGGATGAGATGTTTGGCATACTGCGGCTAACGTTTGGCAAAATTGAGGTAGATATGGGCAATGATGAGTGTAGTGGCCATCCTCTGAAGAGATGGCACAAGCAAATTTGATTTGCAACCCTTTATTATGTGTGGTTTAGGACTTCGTAGTAGCAATGGACGTACTTGGTGGAGTGGTGAGCAATGTGGTTGCTCTAGGGAGTTGAATCAAATTATGTAACTCGGGAAGAGTAGGACATCTATTGGTGGGGTGTCCTTTTCTTTCACATAGTGCACAAGGAGGTTGAGCTCGGGGAGGAAGTGGAATTGTGGGCTCGTTCTTCTTCCGTCTGCCCCCAATGGTGGTGGTGGTGCCAATAGTTGAGGGTGAGGGTGGTTTGGTAGGAGCCTATACCAAGATTTGCATCGGTAGGCCCTCTGTCTGAGGAGGAACAAATGATGTAGGAACCATCGCGGGTGGATGAAGATACCATACAGGGATGGCAAGCACCATGTTAGGATGGGTAAGGGTCACGACTACCTAGAATGATTGGACTCTAGGCGGGGG
>ML833270.1:89768-102834 GCA_009831015.1 Picea engelmannii
GTTTCTAGTTTGCCTAGATTGCAAAAAACATATGAAAAAGACAATATGCAAACCAAAAAGAATTGTTTACCACTCTCTTTCGACACAAGAATCACCACTGCATAGCTCCCAATGAAACCAGGTTTATCACCGACCCAAGATAACATTGCTTTATCAAAAAAGAGGAACCCTTAGCAACAAAGGTGTCTCCCTTAAGCCAATAATCTCACTCTGATACCAAATGTATGTTTTAAACCTTTGAAGTGAAACATTGCATACAAATTCTTAAGAAAAATAGAAAGAACAATAATGACACACACACACAATACACAAAGATTTACCCTAGAAACCCTTAATTGAGAAAACTAGCAAACATTTGAGTCACACCTTTATCTTCTTCATTATATTAACTTACCCATTTACAATATAATATATAGGTATTTCATGGCATCCAAAACCCTAATTCATTAACCCAAATTATATTACAATCCTAATCCCTTAACCAAGATTAGATTACAATGGGTCGAAAAACCATAAAACCCATTCCCAACAAACTCAAGACCCCTTATTTAATAAAGTAACTTTCAACCAAGGGAGCCAATGCAAAATATGTAGTAAATGTTTTAAAAGAGGAGATTTTATTTTTGGTCTCAAATTACGTGCTTACCCCAAAATTCAATGCAACCACACACAAAAACAAGCAAAATTTTAAAGAAAAAATAAATGAAAACTTGTCAACAATGTGGTTATATTTAGGCTAGCCTACCTAAAAATGAAACTTTCCTCTCTATTTCTGATTTGTTGAGATCTAATAAAGAGAAGAGCAAAGAGCATACACATAAAAGAAAACACTTTCCATTATGTTTCTAGTTTTTCTAGATCACACAAAGCATATGAAAAAGACTATATGTAGACCAAAAAGGGTACCAAATTAAGAATATAAACAAATAAACCAAAATATTAACATAGTAAAAAAGATTTAAGAGACGTAATGAAACTTTATATCTCCGGATTCGACAAAAAAGGTCGTATCTTGGGAAAATGAAAACCTTTTTGGGTGAAACAAAAAGTGTTTCCAATTGAAAGCATCACTCCAGATACATTGGAACAACTTGATCATCCTATAAATGCATACAAATAGTAGAACCCATAAATATTTTGATGCATGCAACGAGACAGGTTCAAGATCTCGATCAATAACAAGAACGGGTCTTCATACATGCTTTGATACCATGTTCGACAAAACACAGTATTTCCATATAGGATTAGCACCTTAAGCAACCACTCACACAACTATATCAAATATCAGTACATGAGTGTTTTACGTGGTTAAAACCCTTAAATAGGGAAACAATCCACGACCTCATCTAATGCGACCACTTGACGTAATATATTAATGCAAAAGAAAAATATTGTACGTAAGAGTTTTTCACAATCAATGTTCAGCAAATGACCCTCCATGCTCTTTAAATAGAGATAATGGATCAATCGAGTGTTAAACCACAAATCAATATAGACGTTAGTATCAAGGAGAATATGAATTGTCAAATCATTTTATGTCTAGAATATATCATGACCATCATATTACATACCTGCAAATGCACACTAAAGAAGCACACTTTACATAAAGACACATTATACCAAGATGATCTTAACTAACACCTAAGCGTCTAAATATCCTAACAATATTATTACCTTGGAAGCTAGGATCCATCCTCTCAAGCAACTTCCCAAACAAATAGATGATATCTTTGATATTTTAAAATGTATCCAAGCATCTATGTTTTCTCATATTGATGGGTCTAATCGAGGGTCAAGTTCATTCTCTAGTTTGACCAATGCCCTTGGGATGCAATGTTAGTTCTTTCCCAATCCCAATATTGGTATTAAGAAGTTTGATGGCACTGATGTGAATACTTTATTGGCACAATTAGAACAATGATTTACTCCCTACTAGGTTCCATCAAATAAAATGGTACCCTTTGATACCTTGCACCTTAATGCTCAACCATTTCATGGTACCAGTGGTATAAAACAAAGAGACCATTCGATTGGCTCTACACCTTGGATGATTTTTTCAAGGAGCTTGTGACCCATTATGATAAAGTGTGGGAAAATGGCTACTTCTACTTTAGTCAACTTACTAAAATATGACAAATAAGAGCTACCTAAGAATACATGCTCCAAAAATAAAGGTTAGCTACTTGTGTGATGGCTCTTAGTGCTAACAAGCTTCTTAAGCTTAATAATGATAGGCTTTGAAATGTAATCCAACTTGAGGTTAAATGCATCAGCATGAAGACATCTCCATAATTATAAAGTTGGCTTGACATATTGAAGCTAATTTTATTTTTAAACGTCATTATCCATACCTTACTAGTGACAAAGGTAAGGCTTCTATGCTCTATACACCTTCTGAAATCAATATTGCTCCTAGAGAAGTGGAAGAATGATGTGCTAAGGTCTTTTATTGTGGTTTCAAAATAAGTGGTCTCAAGGATATAAATGTGTCAACCATTGTTAATCCCTAGACAAAGCCCCATGTTAAGTATAAAACCCCTTATTAAGCCCTAGCTATTGAATTATTGTATTTCTAGTGTTATATTGTATGTAGGCTAGACCCCTTCATTGTACCCTTTCATTATAATTGTACCCTTTGTCTCTTACACACACACACACACCAAGGATACCTAGTCTTACAATCATCTCATCTCAGCTCATACATTGAATATATTGTAAAATAAGGTTTCCCCCTCGAAGTGGATTGGTATTCATTGGATTTTGATCATTCCCAGGGCATTAGTTCATAACATTTGGTATCAGAGCATCGATCCCAAGGTTTTTCTTCTTCAAACAAATCATCTTGGAATTTTTGCTATAAATATTTTTCTCAGATTCTTCAAATAGTGAAATTTGGAGGTTATTTAAGAGACATATCCAAGTATCTCTTGTAAAAAATTTAGGTTTTGTTTTAATATACTTATGGAGATATAGCTTAGGGAAGATATGGTTTTTGACTCATCCTGACATCAGTTTTAAACAAGTCATCTTGGTATTTTTGCTATAACATTTTTTCTAGGAAGCTTTAGGTAGAAATTTTTTAAGATACTCAGGAAAGATAGCAAATCATAGGTGGTAAAATTTTCAGGATCTGGTTCATTATATTCTTATAGATATCTTATGTGTAAGTTAGGGTTTGTGACTAGTCCTGAAATTAGTCTCAAATGATTTGTATTTATATTTTAGCCACAAAAAATCTTGGTAAACTTTCAAACTCTGAAATTTTCAAAATCTCGAGGAGACATAGTGAATTACCTATGTAAAAAATTTCACAATTTGAATTTGTTGGAAAGTTGGTTGTCATTGATGTCAACCCTAGAAGAAGTCTAGAAGCCCTTAGAAGTGATGGGTCTATTTGAAGGAATCTCCAAAGTGGTCCCCTAATGGCGTAGTTCTAAGCATGGCCCTCACGGGAAGATGCTTTGAAGAAGTCTACAAAGAAACCTTGAGAATAAAGCTAGCAAGCCCTAGAGGTGTGGTCATGACTCCTGAAGTTGATTGGAGAAAAAGAGTGTGAAGGACACTACAAATATGTGCAAAAATCTCATAGATCAGTAGTATTCATCATGCCATTTCCAATGGTAGGTGGTACGCCACGTGGTTCCTCACGATTGAGAAGTTATACCCTCTTAAATATGAAGCCTCAAAATATGGTTAAAAAGCCCCTAAACGATTACAACAAGAACTTATAAGTCGGCCCAAAAATCAAGAAAAGGAGAAAAATGGTTGCAACAAGAAGTTAGAGGTCGGCCCTAAAGTCAAATAAAGGAGGTACTTGGAAAAGTGTAAATACCCATCAAGAGCCTCTCATTTGATCATAAATCAAGAGTGTGAAATAAAACAAGTATGTGACCTCTTGGCGCAAGTGAGATAGAAAAGTAGTCTGAAGGAGAGAAGTCTCACAGTTGTAGATGTGGGAAGGTTTTATGGGAAACCCTATCTGAGGTGACCCCCACATGTCAATTACAGGGTGTCCCATGAGGCCCCCGTTGGTTGTCCTGGTATCGTCAGGTGAGGTTGAAGAAGGTGTTATTCTCTTGATGTTAAATTTAAGGAAGGTTTGATGATCTGTGATTTCATGCACCCGTTTTTCAAATGTTGAAAGGTATGTTTTATCTATGTTTTGAGGTTTGTATCTTGAAGATATTTTGGTATATTCTTTGAGGGATATCTTAGAGGTCTTGGCACATGGTTTGATGCATATCTTGGCACATGCTTGATGCATATCTTGGCACATGGTTTGATGCATATCATGGTGATCTTGAGCATATGATTTGAGGGATGTTATTGGTGATCTTGGCATGAGATTTATGTGGTTGAACCAGTTTTGATGATGATGATGTATCGGTGTCAGTGGCAATAACAGTGACGGGTTGATGATGTTGATGTATCGATATCAGTGACAGTTACAATGATAGGTTGAGTCTCTTATTTATATTTTTGGGAGGTTGGGTGGTGCACGGGAATATTGGTGTCGTCATATAGCAAGTTGGTGCTTGCAAGGGAGTTGCATATTCCTTTGAGTTGGTGCTCATAAATCAAGGGGGTTGGAACCTCTTTCCAGTTGATTCTAGAGAATATAGGGAGTTGGAGCTTCCTTCGGGTTGGAGCCTGTAAACTAGGAGGTTGGAGCCTCCTTCTAGTTGGAGCTGGAGAACTTAGGGAGTTGTAGCTTCCTTTAGGTTGAATCCTATAAACAGGGGGTTGGTGCCATCTTCGAGTTGGAGCTGGAGAATCTTGGAAGTTGGTGCTTTCTGTGGATGTAATGTTTAAGATATATATTAAAAAGTGTTATGTGGTTTTCTCCCATTTTGGTTTCCAAGTAAAACTCTTGTGTATTGTGTATCTATGGTTATATGTTGATGATATATTGAATGCAATCATAAGTTATAAGTTGTTGATAACTTAATGTTTACATGTTATGGTTAAAAATGGTAAAAAGTGCTCAATATTGATTGACCCCCCACCCCCTCAGTATTGGTGAATATTCTAATAATTGGTATCAAAGCAGGTCCTTCAGAAACAGTCTAACCACTGGAAGGCAGATACTGGATTGCTCTAATAATGGAGCGACAATGTTCAATGGTCAGAATTATGAAATATGGAGCTTAGGAATGAGGTATGTTTACATGCACATGGGTTTGACATTTGCGACTCAATTGTTCAAGATACACCACTCCAAAGAAACCTCCAAAGACTGCATCCCAGAAGAAATTAAAAGGGAACAACAAAATAAGAATGGATGTCATCTTGGATAGATTATATGGTAATTCAAAGTGGGACAATGCACATCAACAAAAGAGATTTGGGATAAGCTACACAATCTTTATTCTACGAGATATCTTCTTGTAATCACAGAGCTAGAGCATGATGATCAAGACAAAGAAGATGTTGAGATAGAACAAGAAGAAAGAGTGCTCTTCATGGCAATGGAAACTTAGAAAGGAACCCTTGAAAATGACAAAGAAGATTATGAAGAAGGTGAAGTGGATCTTGAGGTAGAAATAATCAATGCTATAAGTGGTTTAAAAAGGGAAAGGAAGAAAAACAAGTCCCTTAAGGAAGAATTGATCAAGCTAAAGGCGGGTTCTCAAAACCCTAACAAAAATTATGAAGAAGTCCAACAAATTATCATAAATATAAAGGTTCAGCTGGAAGAAGCCAGAGTGATTGAAGAAACACTCAAAAATCAATTGGAATAAAATCATAAAATAAACAAGTGTTTGGAAGATGAAATAATATTACAGAGAAAAGAACTTGAAAAGGAAGAAGAAGAAGTTGCTCGCTTGAAGCAGAATTTAGTCAACAAGAAAGAATATTTGAAGAAGAAGTCATCTCCTTGAAAACCCAACTTGAAGAAGCAAAGAGAATGGAAGAAGTAATGAAGATCCAGATGATGAAGAAAGAAGAATATAGATAGAAGCTTGAAGAAGAAGTCGTCTCATTGAGGGTTGAAGTTGACAAGCTCAACAAGAACTTGAAGAGCTCTCAAGTATTATAATATATTCTCAGTTGTCAAAGGTCACCCTTCAATAAAGCAGGTCTTGGATACATTGGTGAGGCCTCATGCTACTAAGATTCAAATACCAATCCCAGCAAGATCATCGAAGAGAGAGGAAGCTCCATATAGCCAGTAGTGAAAGTTGAAGAGAAGTGTTCTAGATTCCTGGAAAAGAAGAATGAAGAGAAGGCTAAGAACTATGCAAACATTCTCAAAGGAAGGAACCATGGTTAGCAAGAGTAAAAAATGGATGAATGTAGAAGAGGTGTATCTCCAAGAAGATCTCCTATCTCTAGGTATCAAAGAAACTTCATTCATTATGAAGGAAACAATAGAAGACAAGATCATGATCAATTAAGGCACGAATTCAGAAGGACTACATCAAAAAGACTATCATTGGCTCCCAAGTATCAAAGTTTCTTTCTCGATTATTGTTTTACTTGTAATAACTTTGGACATAAAGTTGTAGATTGCAGAGCTTATGGAAGAAACGTTCAACCAAGAGATGTTTATGTTCCCCCCTACAATATTCAATGTTACAAATTCCACAACTATGGGCACATAGCTCGTGATTGTAGAAGCATGATGAAGTCTTCCATGAAGTAAAACACTAACATCACATACATGAAGGTTTGGAGAAGAAAACAAAAATAAGAAGAATAGGTGAATGAAGAAATCCCAAAGATCATACTCACGGGATTTTCAGATGTGCGAGATCATGATGAATCTATAGGTAAAGAGGACGATGTCAGAACTTAGAATGATGATCCTGCAATAGATAATGCATATATATTGCTCTAAGCAATCTAGCTTGGAAATTCCCAGTAATGTAAATATTGAAGAGGGGGATTCTAAGCAACATCTATTACATATTAGAGAACTATATTTCAGGCAGTCTGAAGTGTTTGCAGATTTTGGGAAGGTAGATTTTGAATGGTCTGATAGCAAAGGTGCAGAATGTCTCATGACAGATTGGTTGATTTAGGAGCAGTTTTCAGAACACATTCCCATGCAGGTATGAAGAGTTCAGCTGGAAGTTATGAGGAATATCATTGGCACACTTTTAAGGCAGAGATTCCTGATTGTATAGAGGATTCCAAGCATGTATTCAAGCAGGTATATATTCATCACATATTCGAGAATCTGTACTTGTTGCAAACTTGTAGAGTTTGATTTGAAGATAGAGAAAACTAGTGGACATATTTGATTCAACTTGAGAAGCAGGAATATACAATGATCAGTTGCAGTAGATTTGAGGAATCTCTCAAAACATTGAAGTGGTAGATTAATCAACATTGTGTGCAGTTGAGTAATAGAGTCATGGAAATTTTTGTGACACATGGACAAAGATGAATTCATGAGATATTTGACAAGTCTAGAAGACAATACTTGACATGAACTAGAGAAGATACATGATAGTGGATGAAAGCATGAGCTCAAGAGAAATGTTTAGTAAAGCATATGACTCAGAAAAAAAGCATATTCGTAGGTGGAACCAACTAGTCATAGAAAGGCAAGTCGTGAGATGTACAACAAGACAGGGGGAGAGAAATCATCAGGAGGAGATTGTTGAATGACTATGTCATAATGCCAGCTCAATAAAGACATGCCAATCCTTGAAGATTTGAATTCAAGTAATGAAGGAAATTTGACATGAATACTTTTAATATATGTCAATGGATTACATTAGGAAGTACCAATGGACAAGAAGCCCTGGAAGAGAGCAAAGGAAGCATATAAAAGAAACCCCACATTGATCTACACATCATCTTGCAAAGAAGACAGGGGGAGTAAAATCGTCAGAGGGAGTTACCCTATGTCATTGATTTCAAAGGGGGAGAGAAAGAACAAAAACATGAGAGAAAGATCAGAAACATGAATATAGGGGGAGCAATGACCACAGGGGGAGTATGAGTGTTGCCATCAATGCCAAAGGGGGATATTGTTGGAAAGTTGGTTATCATTGATGTCAACCTTAGAAGATGTCCAAAATCCCTTAGAAGTGATGGGTCTGTATGAAGGAATCTCCAAAGTGGTCCCCTTATGGCATAGATTTAAGCATGGCCCTCACATGAAAATGCTTTGAATAATTCTACAAAGAAAACATGAGAATATGGCTAGGAATCCTTAGAGGTGTGGTCATGAATCTCGAAGTTGATTGGAGAAAAATAGTACAAAGGACACTACAAATACATGCAAAAATATCATAGATGGATAGTCCTCATCATGCCATTTCCAAGGGTAGGTGGTATGCCACATGGTTACTCATGATTGAGAATTTATACCCTCTTAAACATGAAGCCCTGAAGTATGGTTACAAAGCCCCTAAACAATTGCAACAAGAAGTTATAAGTCGGCCTCAAAATCAAGAAAAGGAGAAAAACGCTTGCAACAAGAAGTTACAGGTCGACCCTAAAGTCAAATAAAGGAGGTACTTGGAAAAATATAAATTCCCATCAAGAGCCTCTCATTTGATCATAAATAAAGAGTGTGAAATCAAGAAATAATGTGATCTCTTGGCACAAGTGAGATAGCGAAGCAGTCTAAAGGAGGGAAGTCTCAGAGTTGCTCATGTGTGAATGTGATCCGGATTATTTTCGGCACGAAATGGGAGTGGAGATATAATAAAGCAATGTATAGAGATATCTCAGATATCCAATAATATAATAGAAATGTATCAAAGACGCAACCATAAACACAAAGATACAGTAATACACAATTTTCTATTAATGAGCGAAAATGTACAAAGACTGTAAAAATACAGAGTGAAAGACTCGCTAGAATGGTGGAAGCTTATCTCTGAGAAGAGATGTGTCCGCTACTAGCATTCACAAGAAGATGATTTTACAATGAGACTCCAACGACCTTTTTTATCATAAAGAAAATCCAAAACCCTAACCCCAGAAGATGAAAAGCCAACAATTTTGTGGAGCCCGTTTTGCGTTGGTGTATCAACTTCTCGGGGGCGTAACTTTGGCATATGATCTTTGTTTGGGGCGCACGATATCTCGTTGGAAAGGTATCATCAAGGATATTCATTTAGGGGGATTAATGAGATCCTTCATCTATAATTGATAATATTGATCCAAAAAAACCTTCATTTAGGCCCTCAAAATGGCCCCATAAGTTAAAAACTGCCAAAAATAGTAAATTACCAAAATTGTCAGAAAACCGTTTTGAGCCAATTGGAAAAGGTGGGTGGCCACCGATATCCACCTGGATCAATCCTCCCTCCTTAGAAAGCAATGTTATCCATTGCGTTGAGTGCCCAGGGGAGATGGAAAAGTGTTTGTTGAATCTGCATCTTGATGAGTTGCTTGCCTTGTTGGAGAAGTTGTATTGCTTAGCTTGTTGAAGGTTGTCACGAACCTGTGGATGGAAGGGTTGGACCTTTTTAACTAGTCTAGCTACATGAGCTTCATGTGTCCAAAGGGAATCTTTACACTTTGTTGCAATCTTGTCGACCTGCTTCTGTTGGATAGAAGGTGCTTGAGTTGAGGCTGTAGTGGTTGCAGTATCCTTATGTTCACCTTTTGAATAGATTGTGAAGAAGTTGAATGTTGTAGTATGAGATACTACCTTGAGGCACTATTTAGGTGGAACACTATTCAAAACTACCTCTGGTATTTTGTAAAGATGACCCCCCAGAGAAAAAATGACACTGCAAGGTCTAGATTCATAAACAACATGGTGCTTCCACATATATGATTGGCCCAAGAGAACATCACAGACATCTAGTGGGGCAACATCACATAATACCTCATCCTTGAAGGTTTGGATGTCGTAAGACAATCAAAACTGCTAGCTGACACAAAGATCTCATCCCTGGTGAAGCCACCCGATGTTGTATGGTTGTGGGTGTGGTGTTGTTGACAATCCAAACTGTTTGACGACCTCTGTTGAGATGAGGTTCTTCTAGCTTCTGCTATAAACAATAAAATGCAGCGGGGTCCCCTTCACCGACATCTGTCAATGAAAAATGTGCTCCCCCTCTTCAGAATCTGTTGGTTCTTCTGGTTGAATTGTTGCGGTCGCAATAATAGCAGTGGGGTCTGCGTCGATGATCTGTCTTTTACCAGTATTTTCAAAATCAGATTATGAATCAGGGTTTGGATCCTTGTCTTTGATTTTAGCCACCAATGACTGTTTTTAGCGACAATCATCGATGGTGTGCTAGTGTCTTTTGTGGTAATCACACCATTTTTCGGTGTCCTTCTTCGTCTTCCCGTGACCCTTCTTTTCCTGTGGTTTGGACTAGTTTACGGGAGACTGTTTGTTAGGGTCATATTTATCATACTTTGGTTGTTGCGGATTTGCAAACCCGAACTCCTGTTTGTTCTGGTGCTTAAATTTATGCTCGATTTTAACAACATATCGATAAGAAACACTGAGTGATGAGATGTCCAGAAAATCCATTTCATTTTGGATGTATCTGTGTAGAGCCGCACGGTATTTCAGAACAAAATGTCATTTGGAGTCTTTGAACCCAGCTTGGTGTGCAAGGTATGGAAGGTATTGGTGAACTCCAGAACTACTTGGCCCCTCTCTTGCCGTAGTGTGGTCCATCTCATATATTGTTCCTCATAGTTGCCAACAGGGTAATATTGTTCCCTTACTGTGTCCACAAAAAAATCCCAAGTGGGATCGACCCCATATATTCCAAATTATTATGTGGAACTTTTCTCCCAGTAAGTTTTCCACCAATGTTTGACATGGGGTAGAGCTTTAAGGAGTGCGAAGGTGATCTTTTCCCTATCGGAAAAATGGTGGACAAATAAATAACCTTCTAGCATATTTAACCATATGTCTAGGGAATCTGCATCTATCTGACATTCAAATACGGGAATATCAAAATTAATCTGTACCTTGAAAGGAGAGGTGCTTCCAAATTGGTTGTTTCATGAATATGTGCCTGTTTCTATCGGCAGGCGTTGAAGGATGTGGGAAAAATTTTCCATCATTTCGTCCCTCTGTCGCATGAGAGCTTGCTCAAGCAACATATTGATAGAATCATCTCCTCCGTCGTTTTTCTTTTCTTCTACATGGAGGGCTTCTTGGACATGTGAGAGAAATTGTCTTCGAGAGAGACAAGCTTGAGACCCAACTTTCTATACTCGGACCTCGTCAGGGACATGCACTGAAAAAAAAAATGATCAAGAGCAGCCTGCTCTGATACCACTAATTCGGATTATTTTCGGTACGAAATGAGAGCGGAGATATAATAAATCAATGTACAAAGATATCTCAGATATCCAATAATATAACAGAAATGTATCAGAGATGCAACCATAAACACAGAGATACAATAATACACAATTTTCTATTAATGAGAGAAAATGTACAAACACTGTAAAAATACAGAGTGGAAGACTCGCTAGAATGGTGGCAGCTTATCTCTGAGAAGAGATGTGTCCTCTAATCGCATTTGCAAGAAGATGATTTTAAAATGAGGCTCCAAAGGCCTTTTTTATCATAAAGAAAATCCAAAACCCTAAACCCAGAAGATGAAAAGACAACAATTTTGTGGACCCCGTTTTGGGTAGTTTGGTGTATCAACTTCCCAGGGGCGTAACTTTGGTATATGATCTCTGTTTGGGGTGCATGATAGCTCGTTGGAAAGGTATCGTCGAGGATATTCATTTAGGGGGATCAATGAGAGACTTTGGCTATTATTCAGAATATTGATCCAAAAAAACCTTCATTTAGGCCCTCAAAATGGCCCTGGAAGTTAAAAACTGCTAAAAATAGTAAATTACCAAAATTGCTAGAAAATTGTTTTGAGCCAGTTGGAAAGGGTGGGTGGCCACTGATATCCACCTGGATCATAATGGTTTCTGGGAAACCTTATATGAGGTGACCCCCACGGGTCAAGACCAGGGTGTCCTGCGAGGTCCCCACTGGTTGTCTTGGTATCGTCATGCGAGGCCCTACCTATTGCTCGGTCTAGTCCCGTGAGGCTGAAGAAAAGTTTGAAGAGGGTGTTATTCTCTTGAGAATAAAGTTAAGGAAGGTTTGATGATCTGTGATTTCAAGCACCATTTTTTTAGATGTTGAAATTTATGTTTTCTCTATGTTTTGAGGCTTATATCTTGAAGATATTTCGGTATATGCTTTGAGAGATATCTTGGAGGTCTTGGCACATGGTTTGATTCATATCTTGGCACATTCTTGATGCATATCTTGGCACATGGTTTGATGCATATCATGGTGATATTGAGCATATATTGGCATGAAATTTATGTGGTTGAACCAGTTTTGATGATGATGATGTATCAATTTCAATGACAGTGATAGTGACAAGTTGTTGATGATGATGATGTATCAATTTCAGTGACAGTAATAGTGACAGGTTGATGATGATGATGTATCAACATCAATGACAGTTATAGTGATAGGTTGAGTCTCTTATTTACATTTCTAGGAGGTTGGTTGGTGTTATCATTCAAAAATTGTCTACAACATTGCACACAAATGGTTAAAGAAAACATCAATGCCAACAACAATTAGTCCACCTACCACACTAAAATTCATTCATAAGGAAAAAAACCTATCTAATTGGGGTAAAAAATTAGAGTGCGCAAAATCACCAAAGGGAGTGCGCACACTATGCGCAGGCCTCAACGCGCACTATGCACAAAATGCATGACTGTGTACGAGAAAAGCCACACACTTCTATGAACAACGCATTTATGGATCTTGTCGGCCCCTCAACCACCTCTGGTCCGACCCCCAACACGATTTGACACTCATATTTGAGTAAAATCTAGCTTGGGGGTTGGTTAAGGGCTAGAGGGTGCTCTAAAAGGCCCCTTGTTCACACTATGAACCAATTACATTTTTCCATGTATTAATGCTATAAATAAGAGCCATGGGTGTGCTAAGAAACCAAGATCTTCATAGTTTTGTTATGCTGCAAGAATTCTTCCTTGGGAATCCTTTTTTCTCTTGGAAGCCTTCGAGCACCATTACAATAGGCCATTCCACTCACCTCTTGAGGGAATAGGCATTGTTTTTCTTCACCATTTT
>ML833271.1:10006-21498 GCA_009831015.1 Picea engelmannii
CATACACATGGGGCTCTTCAAGCTTTACCCTTGAGTCCTCACTTGTTTGGCTCAAACACCCAATCCTAGGCTTCCTCATGTCTTGATTTCCTTGGATTTGCTTTAGCATGAACACGGTAAAGATGGAATCTACATAATTAGGTTTCTCATGAGTAGCCTTCGGGTGATCACGCTCAAAATGGGAGTCTTTGCATGATAAGGACTTAGGATCATATTTTTTCCTCGCAACATTTTGTAGATCCGATGCTTTTGTAAAAAAATGTTCTTTTGGAGCATGAGGTTTTATTGTTTGACTAGTATTTTTAGGAAGTCTCATAGAAGGAGGCTTTTGGGCTTGTGATAGTGCCCTTTCCAACTCAGTGATTTCTTTAGAGGTACCTATATCCTTAGAGGGTTCATGTTGTTTTAAAAATATTAAGGCATCTTTCATATTTGAGAACCCATTCTTCCAAGTACAGATCCTTTTAGGGGGAATGACTAACTTGATCTCATCATTTACCTCTAGCATCTCTGGAAAATCATGTTTTTTTTCTTCCATGTTTTCCTCATTGAACCATAAGATATCATCTTGGTCGTGAGGAAAATTTCCCTGGGAAATGGGAGATCACACCATTTGAGATTTTCTTTAATCTGAAAAGCACCATCTTGTTCCTCCTTGAGGCTTGTAGGGAATCAATACCTGAGGATGGATTGGAAGTTTCCTTCGAAAGAATTGAAGTATTATCCGAGAATAGTGCTTTCTAGTAGAAAATCAGAATCAATTTGACCAAGTAAGGTATTAAACCTGTCATTAAATTCCCTAACAATTTTGTCATTTTGTTTGCAAATTTTGAGATATTGCGAATAAAGGGAGGCCATATCTTCCATCATACCCCATCTTTGCAAGAAAACTTGTTCTAAATCTTCACAATTTGTGAGGATTTTTCTTGGGAGGTTAGTGCTCCATTTTCTAGCATCTCCAGTAAGTGAGGCAAGGAAAAGTTTCATGAATGTGTCAGGATGTTCTTTCCCAGATTGATGGAATTCATAGCTCTCACAAAATTTGGTCCAATGTGTGTTACCAGAAGCCCCAACCCAGAAAACTTGGGTATCCATGAATCGACATCTTTAGGGAGATCATGTAATCCCCCTTTGATATTGACCAAGTCCAAAGGGTCGAAGAGTTCTTTGGGGGCCCATTTAGGAGGGGCCATGGGAATAATATGAACTACGTGAAAATAAGGTGTGTATTGACGTCTGCTACGGGTCATCATCAGTTGAGTCGCCAAAAAATCTCCTTGAGATTATCAAAGGGATGAGGGGATCTCCCTTTGTGAAATGAAGGCTTTGGATAAAATCTTACCGAAAAAGTGTCGTTCGAGGAAAATTGACTCGATGTTTTGTGCCAACTACACCAAAAATGTTATCGCACAATTTGTACTTTCCCAAAGCCCAAGGAAATTAAGGGAATTTCGTGTAACAAACAAGATATCCTATCATTGTCACCTAAATAGGAAATCCCCACTTTTTAGAGATATGCAGGGTCTACCCCAGGGGAGGTGTCCCAGGAAACCTAAAGGGATGGAAAATTGGGGTTATGGTCAAGATATATTCCCCCCTCTCATTGGTTACCAAAGTCACTAAGTCTGTGTCTAAAATATGAGGTTAATGAAGTGATTGATGTACCTTCCCGGAACAAGATAATACAACATGCATATACAATAATTCCAAGTACAAATATGATAATAACACCTCAATAGACAATGGACAATGAAAATAAGTGCTAGCTAATATAAAATTGTAGCAGTTAATAAGTTTACAACAACAATTGATAAAATGTAACAACTGCAACAAATACTCCTCGAAAAATCTTGAAAAGACAATGAAAATATAACATTGACTAAGTAGTATGATAATAACTTGTCATAAGCAATTTCTGAAATGGTTAGCTAGCAATTAATGTTGAGTATGTAGAAAATTTGTTGCAATTTTTTGGTTGTAGCAAACATTTATAACAACATCAAATAAGTTAGTGATCTAGGGTAAAGTAGGGTTAGAGATAATTAGTAAAAGCTTAGGAGAAGAGTGTTTGAGTGTTTAATCAATTCTTCAACAAGAGAGAGGCAAGAACTAGTGCCTTCTAGGGCTTATGGAGTCAAAGTGGACGACTTCTTCAAAGGCTGCAAATCAATTTGATAATGCACAAAAGTCTAAGAGGGAAAATGCATAGGAGAAGTAGTAACTTAAGTCCCACTATGCATTGACCTCAAGGGACAAGATGCTAGGGTGTAGGAAATTCTAGGCCGTAAAACCTTTCTCTCCTTAGTCTTCTTATGGAGTAAAACTTATGCAAATATAACTAAGTCAAAATCGTTAGAGTGCTAGAAATTTAGGGCTCTAGGGTTTCACTAGTCATTAGATCAATTCAATGAAAATCCTGGCAAATACAAAGTAAGAAAGTAGCAATTTAAGTTCCTTACTTCAAGCATTAAGTATACCATGCACTTTCATAATCTTGTATGAGAAAATAAAACCATACACAAACCATTTAATAGATGACAAAAAATGCAGATTTTACTTATTTGCACCAAGAATAATCATGAAAATACCATGCAAAATCACCATAAAAACTTCCAAGATTGATCCAAGTTGAAAAAAATAGCCTTATACAAGAGTGTGCCTCACAATTTCAGCCAATATCCCTCACTAGGGCACAAATTTCATACCTCTTCTCTTGTATGAGAAGTTGTGATGTAAAAATGAGAGTACTTTATGTTTATTTATACAAAATTTGACCTTTAATTAATTTTCAGGTCAAAATAAGGATGACTTGGCCAATTTACAATAAAATTCAATTTTGACATAATAAAAATTAATTAGCATCTAAAGACACCTCCAAGGGTGACGTCATGCCCTTCTAGGGTGATGTTGATGCCTAAAGGTGGAATGTTGAGCCTAAAATGTAGGGTGCTTGGCCTCGAGAGGCCCCAAATGATGCCCACACATGCCACCAGGCTCATAAATGCCTCCAAAATGAAAACTCTAGCTCTGGATGATGTCTAGGGTCATGGTGGTGACATTCAGGGCCCTCAAGGGCCAGCGCCCATGTGGAAGAGAAAGATCCCCATGGGTTTAGGTTTGCATGTCTAGGGTCATGGTGGTGACGTTCAGGGCCCTCAAGGGCCAACATCCATGTGGAAGAGAAAGATCCCCATGGGTTTAGGTTTGCGAGGGTGCCTCCAAAGGCAACATCCTTCTTTTTCCCAGTGAAAATATTTAATTTCTTCTTACCCCTAGTTGGGGTTGCAACATCCATCTATGAGATTTAAACCCTCATGAAGGTCCATGCTAATCATTCCCTCATGTGTACCTGTCCACCGGGAAAGGTCTCGCAACAACAACAAGTACGCCCTCCAGGGGTTCATAAGTCACATGGATAATAACATGTAAATCAAATCCAATAATTAAATTACCCAAACATGTGCATCAAACAACCCTTAACCTAGACAGATGCTCAAAGACTTTATGCAATTTGAAAAGTTAGGTTTGGAGAAGGTCTTAGGGTGTCCTATTGGGCTAGCCTCCCTTAAGTTTGGGGTGTTTCGCAGGTGGGATCTAATCCAAGTCATGTAAGTGTATGAGGTGGCATGGGGTAAGTCTTTGGGCATAGGGTGCATGTAATAACAGGGAAATGAAAAGCCTTACTTGTGGGTGCCTTTGTAGAGGGCGAGTTGCACCTTGTCATTAATGCAATTGTTTCCTAGCCCATTCATTGCCTTTTATTCTTAGCTTTATTTCTTTTGATCTTTTTCTTTTGTGCTTCAAGGGAAAAGTTGAGGGCCACTGTCCTAGCTTGATGACCAGAGATGAAAACGATATCCACAAACATTTCACGAAAATGAGAAGGTTGGCTCGTGATGAGACCTTTTTTCTCTTGGCGATGCCATCAAGAGCCACTACCTTGGTTTGGTGACTAGATATGTGGTAGTGTCATACCACTACATGCCCATGGTCATAATAGGCCGGATCATGACGAGATCTCCTATATATCAACTAGTAACTTGAGTGTTTATGTATCTTATGGGTCCCCTTTTCTTACTGAGAAGTTTTTCACTACTTTCTTGGGGATCCCTGGGCGAAGAATCTCAAAGGTTTCAACATTGGATTTTAACTCTTTCCAGCTACGTTTACCCTATGGGCCTTTATCCCCTTCTTCCCACAAGGTAAGGTACAACCCTTCCTAGCATAGCCAATCCCAATTCCCAAACAAGGATAGGGGAGATGGAAGGAATAAAGATGGAAGTGGTAAGTATGGAGGGACGAACGATGACTTTCCATAGATCCACCCAGTGGAAACCCATCCTAAAGGGAAACCAACTTACTAGGGCACCATGTCACTCCTCTAGGTATAAACGAGGAAAAGAGCATAATTTCCAAGAAAACACCATGAAATGAAGAAGGATTCTATACAACATATTCAAGTTCTTCAAAAATCATGATATCCAGACTCATTACCTCATGGAGAAAGACCCACCGCTACTTCAGGACTAGGATGGTGGGATGGATACTGCTGCTGGTGATAAGTGGATTGTACTAAAGAAAAGAGGGGCCCTATGGGGCCATGCTAAAGTCGTCTACCTCTCGGTACTCCATGTCTAAGACCTATGGGCCTCCAGACGTGATCTCCTTAGTTATCCCTAGGGTAGGGGATAACAAGTACCTCAAATCTGCTCCTAAAAAATATGTCCTTCAATTTTCGGCTGCTGGGTTTTCTTCTCCTTGTTGCACTACCCGCACTTTCCTCCTTTGGACTTGATATCTTAATGAAATTCCTTCTTCACCTTTGTTGAGATCCCATTTAATCATAGTCCTTCATGACTCAAGCACTTGAGAAAAAGTCCTTTTCTCTTGTCCTTGATCTCCTTGAGTCATAGTCTTTCATGACTCGAGCACTTGAACAAAAGTCCTTTGCTCCCGAGTGGATGTCTTTCTCCTTCACCTACTAGTGTTTCTTTTATAATTTTGAGTTACGATCGAATCAAACATATCCCTAATATCCAAAGTGATTAATGATTAAGATTAGATATTGCCTCTTTTGAGATCAATGGTTAAGATTCATTTAATTCACTAATGCTAATAATCTTAACATTTCATTAAATTAAACTCACTTTAATTATAAAAAGCACTTTACTTTAATAATTCCTTTAATTAAAGTAAATTACTAAGGTTGAAGGATTTGGAAGACTTCCACACGTCTAGACACTTAGACATGCACATAAGTACTTGTTCGATGCTACAAAACATGTCATACCCAAAGAAAAAGTATCCCTACACAAGAAAAAAAAAAACACGTCTGAAGAAAAAGTTGGATTTAAAGGAAATGAAATCACTCATATGGTTGACAAAAAGGCATCATCTAGCCACAAGCATAAAGTCTCAAGAGAATCCTTAAGTGGACAACTGGTGTAATATTCATTCAAAATGAAACTCTTAGGATTCAAATTTCACATGGACATAAGTCTATGTGGAAAGGGGTAGTTAGAAAAAATAGTTAGGGTTAGATGATCATTTAAGCATGGGGAAAACTCATTAGAGGGGTCAACATTTTCTTTGAGGAATACATGCATTTCTTTCTTGAAAACTTGTTTGGACGAGCATGTTATTTTACTTTGAACTACTTGTTGAACAACACATGGAATTTATGATTCCAGTTATCATGAACAATCTATTTTTCGTTGTTCAATTTAATATCATCCATATATTCTCTTTAATTATTGCTTAATCTTCTTTTGTGTATTTATGTCTTATTTTATGTATTGATATATTCAAAGAGTGATGTACATAGGTTTTGAAGGCATAAACTTTATTTCCAATGTATATTTCATTTCTTACTGATTTGGTTTAGTTTCAATTAATATACATTATTATCTTGGAGGTTAATCTAAATATTGTGAGTAAATATTCTGTATATCAAGATATTCAACAAAGATATTCTATTTATTGCATGTATAAGTTGAATATTTGTGATAAGGTATAGGTTCAAGAGCAATGCCATTAAAATTTCTACATTTTGTACTTTGTTGGTCCCTATAGATCATATGATCCTTACAAAGACCCAATGACTACATTTTAGGCACTAAAATGCTCAATATACAAAATCGTTAACTCCATACTTCTAATGTAAAAAAATTCCTATAATAAAGATAGAATACAAAAGGTCTTCTCCCCCATTGTGACAAGTGGGGCTCCCTTGAATGGGCACTGAAAAAAGAATAAGCATGAAAAATCCATGGTTATTTCCCTTATGCGATGTCCATCGAACCAAAGAAAACAATCCTTACAGTGAAAGATAAATAATGACTCTTTTCCTATTAAATTTTAGCATTCATAACACGTGGGAGGAAATGGAAGCTAGAAAAAAAGTTCTCAATTACTTAATGACTACCCTGTATAGAAAACTCTTGAGTCACTTTCATTCATCTCCACAATGCTCGAAACTCTCTTACATTAGACTTATGGTAGAAAAATGTTCTATGAATGATCTACCCATATATGCAAGATCACCTATGGGTGGTACCTATCAATGTTCTTTACCCCACAATAATACCCTACCATAGCACCCTCACCATGCACACTTTTCCATAAATTCCTTTTTGCTAACATAAGGTTCCCAAGACGAATCCTCGGTTGGTTTTGCAATGTAAAGAATTCATCCATCAAAATTTGCTCTCTTTTCAATCATCTTCTACAAATTCTTCTTGAATATGGGCAACCTACAAATGGATAAAGTTCAAACATGATTTAATGTGTTTTTACTTAGTGCATATAAATGCATTCATAAAATTATAATGGAAGGGCATGATACTCCATTATTAGGAATTGATTTATGTATTGGATCTTTTGAGCCTCACGTCCCTCTACAATGCTTTCTTATTGCAATTTAAATATTATTATACTAAATGCCCAAAGTTTTCAACTATTGGATGACTACCCTATGTAGACAACTCTCGAGCCACTTTCATTCATCTCTATTATGCTCGAAACATTGTTGCATTAGATTCATAGTAAGACAAACTTTCTATGAATGATCTACCCAAATATGCAAGATCACTTATGGATGGTAGCTCTCAATGTTATTTACCCCACAATAATACCCTATCAAAGGACCCCCACCATGCACAAATTTTCCATAAAGTTCTCTTTGTTAACTTAAGGTTCCCAAGGCGAAGCCAACTTCAAAGTTTCAAATAAAGAAATTGTTTTCCCTGAATAATCTGTTAGCGCTCTGTAAACTTCGTTCGACTGAGAAAACGAATGACAGAGACAACCTACAAACCAACTTTGAGGCCTGAAACTAGTTGTTCGGACCTGGAGAGGGCTCTCTCTAGAGACTTCGTCTCGGTACAGGATATAGCTTTAAACTATCGACTAGATTTAACACCTTGAAACAATATTTTATGGTTCTATTGGCGAAAGAAAGCAAGACCTTGGGCTATGGAGTCGATTTAAGAAAACGATAGAAATAAATGACTTAGTGACTGAACTCGAGAGGATAAAGGCTAAATGAGCAACAGTGTTTTAGTTAAAAATCCTTGTGTGTGGCGAGAGAAAAACATGTGAAACAACCCTGAGTACCACTGGGGATGAATTCAGATTTCGCTTAGAAGAAACACAACTCGTCTAAATGGCACGAATCTAGAGCATTGTGCGGTGAATTCTAGATTTGAAATCACGTTCCGATTTAGACAGAAAATACAGATGTGAATATAAAGAACACAGGAAAGCACATACACAAAGAAAGAATACAATATATCAATATGTCGCCATTAGAATCTTTTCATCAAATCTTCAGGACCTTTGCATTAAGTTTCAATCGGATAAAAAATACATTCAATAGTCACTGTCTACACTGTTTTGCCAACCAACCCGACTTACATTGAAAAGATGAAATATATAGACAAGGGTGTGCCACTCAGGCTACCCTGCACTCTAAGTACTATCCCTAGAAATTGGGTTCTCACTACCCTCTGTTAGATGACTCTTCGTATGGCACTTTGCTAAAAATAGAAACTGACTGTACTCGGTCGCATCATAGCCGCTCGTCTTTGCTGCGACTGTTCAGTCATCAACAAGATCTCATCATTAGAGAGTGATGTGTTGATGCTTTCCTTTAACAAGGTATCTGGATGATCAAGTGATCTGTCAGACTCCTGCCACCCATTGTAACGGCCTTGATTTCTGTCGCGTGATCGTTTGTTGGTGCGTGCATGTGACGGGTGATTGCAGACCGTTGTAGCCTCCAAAATGACGACCCCGGCTAGGGAACAATGCCTTTATTCAAACTTTCGCACGTCTAATGTACACCTGTTCTTTGCAATGGATGAGATTCCATCACTGTGCGTCGTATGTTTTCTGCACGGGTATCTATCAGATTCCCTACGTCCGAGTAGGAAACAGGACACGAGGAAACAAAATCCGTGCCACGTCTGAGAAGAAAAAAATAGAGTCAGTTAATCATGATTCTGGTCTCGTTTACAGTTTTGATACCCGAAGCGTTCTCCTGAGAGACCAATTGCACCTTTTTAGGTTCATCACTTGCCTTTGCAGATCTGCGTTCCCTTTCAGCTTCTTTTGCACGCTGGCCAGAGCCGCACAGACTCTCCCCATGGTCGGTTCACATTCCTTTATTCCAACATCCTCTGTGCTTCGCACAATTGTATGATTGTATCTTGCGCTTCCCTGAGCTGTCTCTTGAGCCAATTCACGTTTCCCTTGTGGCCTTGTGATGTTGATGCTTCGAGGGTCTTCGTTGCTAACTGTTTTCTCAGCTCTCTGTTTTCCTAGTATAGCTCAGCAATAGCGAGCTGCGCTTGCTTCAGCTGCTGTGACGGCTCACAAACATATGTGCCTTTGGTGTCTATCCTCCTCCTTCTGCCCCAACTTTCTTGACTTGTACCTTCGATAGATTCCAACCGAATGGCACGCATGAGTAACTCTTCGGCGACCGAATTTGCGCCTGACTCGCTTAGGACTCGGGTCTCCTTGGTTTCCTTGTTCTTCCTTGGCATGCCCCTTCTCTGGGGTATCGACTGTTGGGGGGACAGGGCTTCCAATGTATTTCCTTCCTCTGCAACCCTTCCTGCTTCAGCCTCTGCATGGTGTGTTGTTACCCTTTCCGCAGGTAGAGGGAAATGTCCTTTTGGATCCTTGGGGATGCCCGTTGTAAGTAGAAACAAATCCCAGTTGTTTCCCAATTGCCTTAACTCCTCCACTACCAACAATTTAATCAGCGAGACATGATATAGTTTCCTCTTTGGCTGATCTGCTTTAGCTCGAGCGTTGTCTGCCATTTCTCAAAGGCTTTGGTGCAAGAAGGGCAGATTTAACAGTTTCCTTCCTGTGAAATGCATCAACAATATAGTGTGATGCAAATGGATTCTTTCAAACCTTCCCTCACAGGTGAAATATTTCCTAATTACTCCCAGGAGTTTCCGAAAGGGCTCTTGCAAATATTTACTTGGAACGCCCGTTTCGACTTTCCCACCTAAATAGTCTCACTTGATGAAGCCTTCGTAGCACCACGCATCCAAAGGCATGCCTTTAAACCACCTTTCACCGCGTGGAGGTATCTCTGTTGCGGCCGACATATTTTCCTTTGTCACCTAGAAAGCGACACCTGCAATCACCGCACGGGATCCGTTGAACCTGAGTGCGAACTGTTCCGCTGGTTTCATGTTGAATCCTTGGATTTTTCTGCAAAAGGTCATGCATCCGACCTATTCAAAAGATGCCATGACCTCCAGATCTTCGTTGACCAACGTCAAGCTTTGAGGCTCGGGACCAACATTCCTGCCACTTCGCGCACCCTTCCTTATGTTCTGGGATGTCGTCACGGTGCAACGCGTATTTGTTCTGCACGCGGTGGATTTGGCATGGGCCAAAGGTGGTAATCTCAATTGACCTGGGCTTGCGAGAAAGATTATAAGTAATGCATAAATTTGGATGGAGAACATAATACATGCAGAGCACTCAGAATTTATAATCGGGCGGGCGAGAGATGAAAACGTGCTAGGGGACATTGAATCCATGGTGACTAGATGTTTTGAAGAAAGCTTGAAGATTTTCGCAATACATCCGCGCGACGAGTACACTTTGGAGTGTGCGAAGTAAAACTGATAAGAGCTGCATAACATATGTGATACGAGCGCCGTTATTTTTCATTCTTTCTGACTTCATAATGAGATGATGATGGTCACTTCGTCTGCCGATGCGACTTCCATTTACCAACTTTCGTTGACCTTAGGCACGTAAGACCTTCTCTTCTGGCAAGACCCGACTCTTTGGGAAAAAACCTTTACCCCTTACACATGTTTTGGTTTTGACATCCCTTCCCGACTCCAAGGGCCAACCGGTCACTTGCCGACTTTGACCCATTCGTTGTTCGATACCCAACCTCACACACTTTGACACATAGACTTTGACTGGACTAAGACCGACTCTAACTGAAAAAATGACGATGCTAACATAATCCTCGATTGGTTATGCAACGTAGAGAATTCATCTATGAAAAAATATTCTCTCCTCAATTGTCTTCAACAAATTAGTCTTGAATATGGGATGCCTACAAATGGAGAAAGTTCAAACACAATTGAATGTGTTTTTGCTTGGTGGGCTATTCACTTCATCAAAATGCATTCTTAAAATTATAATGGAACGGGACAATACACCATTATTAGGCATTTATTTATGTATTGAACTTTTTGAGCCTCATGTTCCTCTCTAATGCTTTCTCATTGCAATTTGAATATCACTACATTGAATCTCCAAAGTTTTCAACTACTTAATGACTACCCCACATAGACAACTCTTGAGTCACCTTCATACATCTCCACAACGCTCGAAACTTTATTGCATTAGAGTTATAGTAAGATAAACTTTCCATGAATGATCTACACAAATATACAAGATTTCCTATGGATGGTAGCTCTCAATGTTCTTTACCCCACAATAATACCCTACCATAGCACTCTCGCCATGCACAATTTTTCATAAAGTTTAGTTTGTTAACATAAGGTTCTCCAGTCAAAGCCAACTTCAAAGTTTCAAACAAATAAATTGGTTTCCCTTAAGAATCCTCAGTTGGTTTTGCAATGTAGAGAATCTATCCATGAAAATGTGGTCTCTCCTCAACATCTTTAACAATTTTTTCTTGAATATGGGGCAGCCTACAAAAAGAGAAAGTTTGAACGCCATTGACTGTGTTTTTAGTTGGTGGGCCATTCACTTCATCAAAACACATACATAAAATTATAATGGAATGGGAAAATACTCCATTATTAGGCAATGATTTTGTATTGGAGTTTTTGAGCCTCACATCACTATCAAATGTTTTCTCATTGCAATTTAAATATTGTTGCATTGGGTCGCCAAAGTTTTCAACTGCTTAGTGACTACCCTATGTAGACAACTCTTGAGTCACTTTCATTCATCTCCACGATGCTCAAAACTCTATT
>ML833271.1:53976-82767 GCA_009831015.1 Picea engelmannii
AGGGGAGCTAGTGTTTTCATGCCTACAACAACTAAGCCTTTTAAGTGTATTTATTTTCAATGCATGAGTGTTTACTTGATGATCTTGATTGTTGATGGGTTATTTGAAACATTCTGAGAAGACCTCCTGAAAGGGAGCTAGTGCTTTCTTTCCTACAACAACTAAGTCTTATTAAGTGGAATGAAAGAGTTAGGATTTGATTGAATTTTCTTAGATTAAAGTTAGATGCCTACTCCTGCATATATTTTGTTGGCTTCATCACAAGCTTACGAGCATCCCTAGTTGATAATTAAATGAAAGCAATTTAAGCAATTGAATTGCCCCAACAATCATCATGGTTTTGGTGTCTTTTTAAAACTTTTCTGGTTGTGGCATTTCGTCAAACACTTTGATGTCCTACTTGTTAGATGTGTTTACTTGCTGAATGGCCTCTTGATTTTGGCCTTAGGGTTTACTAATGTGTTATATATGTGTATTGCAACTATAAACAAGAAGAGACAACCATGGAACATACCTCAACCATATGCAATATGATAGACAAGCCAAAACATCCCAAATATGATTTTATTCATGAAATAGAGAAACTTGCTACAATGAAGATGTCGATCTGGAATGCTCAAAAGATGGCTAAGAAGATAGACAATAGAGCTGCTACAAAATGCTCCAATAGAAGACTCCAACATGCCTTCAAAGGTTGGATATACAACGAAGACTGAATACAATAGATCTGGGCAGTAAGAATGTTAAACCCCCAAGCTAGAAGGTGCCACGCCCTACTGGATAGCTGAAACCCCTCAACAATTCGGCCTTGCTGCCAAAAGTGTCCAATCACCCCAAGAAATATGCCAACTGATAGATCGGGCAACTGTAAGGACAACCCAGGTGTCCAAATCTCAAAATCCACTCTCAAACCATGTAGATCTGAAACTCCTCCACTAAATGGTGTGCCCCCTGGATGGCTGAAACCCTAATAATTTGGCCTGGATGAATGAGGCCTCCAAACCTCCTGAAACTCTCCAAAATGATAGATCGGGGCTTTGTTACCTCCCTGGTGAACTCCCAAGCGAAATGGTGAAGATCTGAGCTAGAAAATGACTGAAACCAATTTCTGAAGTTTGTTCCTCTCCTCCAATTCGTCCCATACATCTAATAAATCAAATAGCACTTGAAACTCCTCATGAATGGACGAGATTTGATGTCCAAGGCCCTGCAATGAAAACCCAAGTGATAGAATCTCCAAAAGCCCTGCCAATCTCCTATAACGAATCTCTCTCCAAGGATGGTACGCCCCCCTTGCCGGAAACCCCCAATGGTGCGCCCTCCTTCTCTTCCTGTGCCTGTGGCTGTGTAGAACCCTCCTGCACTGATGTATAACTGAGCTAGAATGGTGTGGGAGAGTATTGCATCTTCGAGTCCAAGCTTGGGACAAGCTAGGTGGAATCTTTCACCATTGAATCGTCCTCTAGGATTTATTAAGTCAAAACCCTCAAAACCCCCAAGAGATGGGCCCTCTAGCTAGAAGCCAGAAATCCAAAAGATAAACATACATGAATGAATGAGTAGAGGCCCTTGCCTTCCCTTTATACTTTTTGACTCCTCTTGTCCCTCCAAAGTGACTTTCATTTTATTAATAATGAATTAATTAACCTTTTTACCTCTGAAAAGCGCCTTATCTCTCCTTGTGGCTTCCCTGGCCACTGAAAGTCACTTTTATCCATCCCATCCTGTAGTGTTTCTCTGCCCGATTCCAATGAGCTATTACACTGAGAGGTTCCTCCAAGTAATGTGCCCAACATGACCTCTTCAATGAATTTAATTAACTTATAGCTCAAAATAGTCAAAATCATGGAAATCATCAGAATGCAACGAAACCAAAGCCAACCTGTGTGGAATGGCTCATAATAATGAGATATGATGAGAAATGCAAGTTGGACCTCACAATGCCTCTCAATAACCCATGTACTCTCTATAACACCCATCTGGCTACTCTGGCCATCATAAACCTCTGCAATGTGATGATGTCTCAAAGTGGGGACATTATAGAATATGAGACTACAACCATTCATTCAAGAAGTTTTGCAAAAAAAACACTTACATATCACCATGAAATATTATGCAAACCCTAGTTGTAACACCTTCCTTCAAGAGAATTGCCAAAATATGCCAAAAAATCTTCCTTCAACAAGTGCGGCTTCCTCAAATCAGCCAAATACCCAAGATAGGGCGCAAATTTCAGACCTCCGTATGGAGTGAATGAGTTGTCATGAAAAAATGAAGGAGGAAATCCTCCATTTATACAATATCATGACCTAATTTTACTTTTTAGGTCATGTAAAAGGTCGACAAGGCCAAAATACCAAAATCATATTGTTTTACATTAAATTGTCAAATTAAAACCCTAATTGAGCTATAAAGATATAAGAAGCCCCTCTAAGGGAGGCGTTAGCCCCTACTAGGGCAAATGGGGCATCCTGGAGCAAAACGTTAGCCCTCCTTAGGCTTCTCCAACCTGCCACATGTGCCAATACTGCCCAATCTGCCTCCCAAAACGTCAATACTGTTGGATGACATCATGGCTATGATGGGTGACTTCCTAGGCCTTCCAAGGCCAACGTTACACTGAAAAAGGGAAAATCCCCCTAGGTCAAGCTCTGTCGGGGTGCCTTTGGTGGAACATCCTCTTCTTCTCCGGTGCAAGACATCGATCCATCTCTGTCTCGTCTCTGCCCCATGGTGGGGTCTCATCATCCATATGATGCGCTCTTCAACCCCATGGAGGTCCGAACTAATCATCTCCCCATGTGTACCGGTCCAAATGGTATCTGTTCGTTGGGTATGGTCCTACACATCAAAGGCTACACCCTCCATGGGCTCATCAGTCACATGGATCATAGCAATGTCAATCACATTTCATCATTAATATTATTAAACACATGCATACAATCCCTAATACGCCAGTCAAGAGCTCAAAGACGTTACACAAGCCTACAATACAAGTCTGGAGAAAAGGACAAGGCGTCCTATCGAGCTAGTGTCCACAGAAAAAGGAAAGTTCCCAGAAAGACCTCTTTCAATCCATGTAAGTGGGTGGTGTGGTTAGGGGATGTCCAAGCATGTGGGTGCAATGATGGCCAAGGGTGCAAAGATGTTACCTGTGGGTGCCTTTGTAGAAGGCGAGTTGTCCCTGTCATGGATGCATTTTTTCCAAGCCCATTCTTGCCTTTATTTTGTTTATTCTTTTTATTCTTTTATTTGTTTTTTTGTTCAAAAGCTAATCAGGGGACACTGCCTTGGCATGGTGTCCAGAGCTAACAACGTTACCCACAAGTACTTTCGCAGAGATGAGAAGGTTGGCTCGTGATGAGACCCCCTTTCCCTTGACCATGCAACCAAGAGTCACGGCCCTAGCATGGTAACCAGCTGGTGGCAATGTCATACTGCTAGGTACCCATGGACCTAATAGGCTGGCTCGTGATGAGACCCCCTATCCTCTGATTAGGTCTTGTTTTATCATTTTTTCGGGTCCCTCTTGTTTCTTGCTGAGAAGTTTTTTATTGCTTTCTCAGGGATCCCTGGGCGAAGCATCTCGAGGTTCATTTTTTAGGCTTTTATCTTTTACCAGCTTGCTTTTACCTTCTGGGCCTTTAGCCCCTTCTTCCCACGAGGTAAGGTGCAATCCTGAAATAGGTCAACCCAATGCTTGGACAAGGGGAATGGGATAGGTGAGCGGGAAACAAGATGTAAGAGTGGTGCTATGATGGGAGCGGACGATGACTTTTTAGAAATCCCCCCAGTGGCAAACCAAAACCTACAGACATAGGCTTGCTAGGGCACCCTGTCAATCCCCCCAAAAATGGTCAAGTGAGCAAATGTAAGATCCAAACAGTCGTTAGAGATAAGAGGAATCATATGCATATATTTAAAGGTTTCAATGATCAAAAGTGACGCATACCATAATACCTGGACCAATTACCTCATGGAGCAAAAACCTCTTCTGATATAGGACCAATCCGATGGTGATGGATGTTGTTGTTGTTGTTAAGACATAAATGATGGGAGAAAAAAAAAGATGGGCCCTCCAGGGCCATGCTCAGGTCAATCCTGCTCTCGGTACCCCATGTCTAGGACCTGTGGGCCTCGAGACATGATCTCCTAGTTATCCCTAAAAAGTGGGGATAACAGGCAATAAGTGATAGATCCTTTCCTTTTCGATACCATAGTCCAAACTCTTATGTTCCTTTGAGATATCTGAAAATCCTCTTCATTACTAAGACATGTGATTCCTTTGGTGCTGCTTGAAATCGTGCCACCTGTCCAATTACCTGCATTACATCTGGTTTGGATGTTGTCACATATAGTAAGCTACCAATCATCGACCTGTATCGCCTCTGGTCTGTAGACTTTGAATCATCATCTTTGATCAACTTACAACCGGTTTGCATAGGAGTGGTAACTAGTTTGCAATCTTCCATTCCGAACCTTTTTAGCATTTCTCTGATATACTTAGTTTGAGAAATAAAAATTTCTTTGTTGCTTTGGCGTATCTGAAGACCCAAAAATAAGAATAGTTCTCTAAGTAATGAAATTTCAAATTCATTCTGCATATCCTTTGCAAATTTATGGCTTAACCTATCATCAATACTTACAAAAATAATATCATCAACATAAACTTCAATTAATAAAATACTATCTTGAGTTACCTTGATGTAGAGGTTGTTGTTTGCACTTCCTTTTCTGAACCCTGCCTGTTGTAGATATTTATCTAGTCTAGAGTACCATGCTCTAGGAGCCTGTTTTAGACCATACAAGGCCTTCTTCAATTTACACAAATAATCTGTGTTCTCTGACCACTGAAATCCTTCTGGTTGTTCAATGTAAACTTCTTCTTCAATTTCCCCATTCAGAAAAGTTGATTTCGCGTCCATTTGACACACTTTAATATTCTTGGAGCATGCATAAGATAAAAGCAATCAGATTGCTTCCATTCTGGCAACTAGGGCAAATGTCTCTTCAAAGTCAATTCCTTCAACCTGTGCGTATACCAATCTAGCTTTGTTCCTTGTAGCTTGTCCATATTCATTCAATTTATTTATGAAAACCCACTTTGTGCCAATCACATTCTTATTTTTTGGTCTTGGAACCAATTCTTAAGTGTCATTCTTCTCTATTTGATCCAATTCTCCATCCATGGCATTATTTCAGAATTCATCCTTGCTAGCCTCTTCAAAATTGTTTGGTTCAATCATAGATAAGAGTGCTAGGTGCATTTGTTCCAGTGAATAGATTCTTCTTCTAGTCTCAACTCCTACATCATTGTTTCCGATAATCTGATCTAAATGATGATTCTTTTGTACTCGTTTGCTAGGTGTCTTTGGAGGCACTTGCTGAACTTGCTCTTCTACTTCTGTCTAATCCTCTTCATCTTCCCCTTCCACTTCTTCTTCATCTTTTGCTTCTTCTTCGTAAAGCTGTTCCATTGATTCATTTTTTTCTTCCTTTAATTCTCGTCACCTGTTTCATCAATTGTTACATTGATGCTTTCCACAACTTTCTTCAACCTCAAATTGTAACACTTGTATGCTTTCCTTGTACTTGAGTATCCAACAAGTACTCATTTGTCCACACAAAAGTCAAACTTTCCCATTTTGTCATCTTCTCTTTTGATGTAGCATTTGCTTCCAAATACTCTGAAGTGCTTCACATTTGTTGGTCTTCCTTTCCATAGCTTGCAGGGAGTTTTGTCAGTGTTGTTTCTGAGCATTACTCTGTTTTGAATGTGAGCTGTTGTATGCACTACATCTGTCCAAAAAATATCTGTCAATTTGGAATCCATTAGCATCGTTCGAGCCATTTCATGTACTGTCATGTTCTTTCTTTCAACAACTCCATTATGTTGAGGTGTCCTAGCAACGAATAATTTCCTTTTTATTCCATGCCTGCTGCAGTAGTCCATAAATTCCTTTGAAGTGAACTCTCCTCCATTACCAGATCTCAAACATTTTATTTTTGAATCCATTTTATTTTCAACCATTTCCTTGTAGACCTTGAAGTTTTCAAAAGCTTCTGACTTATTCACGAGAAAGCAAACTGCAACCATTCTTATATAATCATCAACTAATAACATAAAGTATTTCTCACCTTTTAAACCCTTTGTTGTAGTTGGTCCAACTAGATCAGTATGCACAATTTCCAGTGGTCTTGTCGTTGAATATTCCTTTGATTTGAACCTGGTCTTTGTTTGCTTTCCTTTTTGACAATGCTTGCATAAAGTATTGGTTGGTTTCGTGATTTGGGGAATTTCTCTAACTACTTCCTTTTTGTTGACTTTGACAAGGTTATCGAAGTGTATGTGACCCATTCTTTTGTGCCATAACCAACCTTCATCTTCCTTTCCTAGACAACACTTTTCATTCCAATTTCACTTAATACATATATGTTGCTTGAAGTTCTTGCAACTGTTGCAATCAATTTTCCTGAACCTTCTTTTTTATCTCGCACTTTTGTGAATTGAAAGTAATTTTATGACCTTGGTCACACATTTGACTCACACTTAGAAGATTATGTTTCATATCTTCTACTAGTAGAACATTTTTTGCCTTGGTATTCTTGTTTCCAATTCTGACTGTGCCTTTTCCAATGATTTTAGTTGAATCATCATTTCCGAAGGAGACTAATCCATCTCTTTCATTTCTTAATGTAAGAAACATGTCTTTATCCCATGTCATGTCTTTTGAACAACCACTGTCAACATACCAACCACGTTTCTTCTGCTTATCTTATAGAGCAATGTAATGATCCCAAGCCAAGATGCTAGGAACATCACAGTTCTAGGTGACTTTTAAACTTTTTTGGTTGTGGTATTCGTCAAACACTTCGCTGACCTACTTGTTTAGATATGTTTACTTGTTGAATGGCCTCTTGATTTCGGCCTTAGGGTTTAATGATGTGTTTATATGAGTGTTTGCAGCAATAAACAATAAGAGACAATCATGGACATACCTCAACCATATGCAATATGATAGACAAGCCAAAACATCTCAAATCTGCTTTTATTCATGAAATAGAGAAACCTGCTACAATGAAGATGTCGATCTGGAATGCTCAACAGATGCTTAAGAAGATAGACAATATAGATGCTACAAAATGCTCCAATAGAAGACTACAATAAGCCTCCAAAGGCTGGATACATAATGAAGACTGAATACAAGTAGATCTGGGCCGTAAGAATGTTGAAACACCCAAGCTGGAAGGTGCCATGCCCTGCTGGATAGTTGAAGCTCCTCTATAATTCAACCCTGCTGCCAAATGTGTCATGTTATCGCACAATTTGTAGCAAGGATAAAAGTCTTAAGGTTTGAAGGTCAAATTGGCATAACAGGAACCAATCCCACCCAATGTCACCACAATGGGATGGTTCTTTCTCTTTAGGGTGGTAAGGCCCAGGGGAGACGTCCCCGATGACCTGGGGTTTTGAGAAGGCAAAGGGTTACAAGATAAAGTAGTTATTCCCCCCTCACAAGTCACCACCGAGCAGATAGTCTGGCCAAAGGCCAATGATAAAGTAAAAGCCCCCAAAGAGATACACCTGCCTGAGACAAAGCAACAATAAACTGATATATGCAAGCTTTGATCAATGGGTTAGTACTTCATGTAAATTAATGACTATCTAATAAACATATAAGCAATTTGACAATAAATATTGATGAAGTCAATGTTTATAAATAGCAATGAAAAATATGTCACTTCACCAATAAATGTTGGAACAATATGTCATTCAATGTAATAAATCAACACTTCATTCAATTTATGCCTTTAATCACTATTCAATTACTTATAAAGTAAAACATTTGCTGCACCAAAAGATGAAGGCAACATATAAGGTTAGAAGGTTAATTTAGGCTAGGGTTAGTGAAGTTAGGGTTTTGATTCAAGAGTTTGAGAGTAGTTTTGATCAGGTTCACTTCAACGCATGAGGTCTTAGGATCAGTGCCTTAGGGTTAAATGGAGTCAATAGTGAAGGACGCAAGAGCTGAAGGAGACAAAAGTCAAAACGACTAAGGACTAGAGGGAGAGACTTTGAGGTGTTGCTAAGGCAAGGCCTCAAAGTCAAAACCCTAGGGGAGAGAGGCTCATTTTGGTGTAGGTGAACTAGGCCTCAATGCTCTCTCCTCCTTCCTTAACTCAAATGGCAAAACAACTAGCTGAAAGATAGCATAAACTAAGACAAGAGGATTTGATGAAGCAGAGTGTTGCTACAGCAAGGCTCTTTCAGCAAACCCTAGAAAAAATCGGCCCAAAGTGTAGTAGACCTAGGCTTAAGGCGTCTTTTTCTTCTTAGTACAACTAGCAATAAATGAAGAGAAAAAGAGGGTGGAGCTACGGCTAGGCTCTCTCTTCTCTATCAATGGCTGAAAATTTCTCTCATTGGGGACATGAGACAAGGACCTACTTGTGTGCTTGTCACCTAGGGTTTTATTCAACAAAATTATAAATATATGCAAGAAATAAGACTACAAGCATTCATTCAAGAAGTTTTGCAGAAAAATACTTACATATCACCAAGAAAATGCATTACAAACCCTAGTTGTAACACCTTCCATTAAGAGAAAAGCCAAAACATGCCAAAATAGTCCTCCTTCAACTAGTGCACATCACTAAATCAACCAATAACCCAAGATAGGGCGCAAATTTCAGACCTCCTTATGGAGTGAGTGAGTTGTTCTTTAAAATGAAGGTGAAAATCCTTCATTTATATCATTCCATAACCTAATTTTACATTTTAGGTCATGTAAAGGGCCGACAAGGCCAAAATACCAAATCATACTATTTTACATTAAATTGTCAAATTAAAACCATAATCAAGCTGAAAAGAAGTAATAAGCCCCTTTAAGGGAGACGTAAGCCCCTTCTAGGGCAAATGGGGCATCTTGGAGCAAAACGTTAGCCCTCCTTGGGCTTCTCCAACTTGCCACACGTGCCAATGCTGCCTAGCCTGCCTCCCAAGACGTCCATGATGCTGGATAATGTCATGGTCAAGATGGTGACGTCCTAGGCCTTTCAAGGCCAACGTTCCACTGAAAGAGGGTCATTCCCCCTAGGTCAAGCTCTGTCGGGGTGCCTCTGGTGGAACGTGCTCTTCTTTTACAGTGCAAAGCTCCTGATCCATCTTTGTCTTGTCTCTCCCCCCTGATGGGGTCCCAACATCCATCTAATGGGCTCTTCAGCCCCATGGAGGTCCGAACTGATCATCTCCCCATGTGTACCAGTCCAAATGGTACCTGTCCATCGGGCATGGTCCTGCATATCAAAAGTTATGCCCTCCATGGGTTCATCATCAATGTCAATCACATCTCATCATCAATATTATTAAACATGTGCATAAAATCCCTAATACATCAATTAATAGCTCAAAGACGTTACACAAGCCTACAATACAAGCCTGGAGAAAAGGACAAGGCGTCCTATTGAGCTGGTGTGCACAGAAGAAGGAAAGTTCCCGGAAGAGACCTCATCCAAGCCATGTAAGTGGGTAATGTGGTCAAGGGATGTCCAAACATGTGGGTGCAGTGTGGACCAAGGATGCAAAAAATGTTACCTGTGGGTGCCTTTGTAGAAGGCAAGTTGTACCTATCATGGATGCATTTTTTCCAAGCCCATTCTTGCCTTTTATTCTTCATTCTTATATTCTTTTATCTTTTATTGCTTTTTGTTCAAGAGCTAATCAGGGGACACTGCCATGGCGTGGTGACCAGTGGTGACAACGTTACCCACAAGTATTTTCACAGAAATGAGAAGGTTGGCTCATGATGAGACCCCCTTTCCCTTGGCCATGCAACCAAGAGTCATTGCCCTGGTGTGGTGACCAGCTAATGCCAATGTCATACTGTTAGATACCCATGGACCTAATAGGTTGGCTCGTGATGAGACCCCCTATCCCTGGTTAGGCCTTGTTTTATTATTTTTTTGGGTCCCTCTTGTTTCTTGCTGAGAAGCTTTTTATTTCTTTCTCGGGGATCCCTGGGTGAAGCATCTTGAGGTTTTATTTTTAGGCTTTTATCTTTTACCAACTTGCTTTTACTTTCTGGGCCTTTAGCCCCTTCTTCCCACGAGATAAGGTGCAATCCTGAAAACAGGTCAACCCAACCTCTAGACAAGTGGAATGGGATAGGTGAGCGGGAAACAAGATGGAAAAGTGGTACTATGATGGGAGCGGACAATGGCTTTTCAGAAATTCCCCCCAGTGGAAAACCAAAACCTACAGACACGGGCTTGCTAGGGCACCCTATCAATCCCCCCAAACATGGTCAAGTGGGCAAGTGTAAAATCCAAGTAGTTGTTAGAAATAAAAGGAATCAGATGCATACATTTAATGGTTTTGATGATCAAAGTGACATATACCATGATACCTGGACTAATTACCTCATGGAGCAAGAACCATCTCTGACACAGGACCAAGCCAATGGTGGTGGATGTCGTTGTTGCTGACAAGATGAAGATACTGGAAAAAAGAAAAGGCGGGCCCTCCAGGGCGATGCTAAAGTCCATCCTGCTCTCGGTACTCCATGTCTAGGACCTGTGGGCCTCGAGACATGATTGCTAGTTATCCCTGAAAGTGGGGGATAACATGTCCAATTACCTCAAGAAAGATGCCAAACAATAGATCGGGTGATGGAAAGAACAACCCAGGTGACCGAATATCCAAGATATCCCTCAAACTCTATGGATCTGAACCTCCTCCAAGATATGGTGCGCCCCCCTGGATGCCTGAAACCCTAAATAAATCGACCTCACTCCTGGATGCCTACAAATGCTCCACAAAACTGCTAGAATGATAGATCGGGGCTTGGTTACCTCCCTGGTGAAGTCCCAAGCGAAATGGTGAAGATTTGAGCCAACAAATGACTGAAACAAATTTCTGAAGTTTGCTCCTCTCCTCCAATTCATCCCATGCATCTAATAAATCAAATGGCACCTGAAACTCCTCATGAATGGACTAGATCTGATGTCTAAGGCCCTGCAATAAAAACCCAGGTGATAGAATCTCCAAAAGACCTGCCAATCACCTGCAATGAATCTCTCTCCAAGAATGGTGCGTCCCCCTTGCTGGAAACCCCCAATGGTGTGCCCTCCTTCTCTTCCTGTGCTTGTGGCTGGTGTGGAACCCTCCTACACTGATGTAGAACTGACTAGAATGGCGTGAGAGCGTATTGCATCTCCGAGACCAAGCTTGGGACAAGCTAGGTGGAATCTTTCACCATCGAATCGTCCTCTAGGGTTTGTTAAGTCAAAACCCTCAAAACCCCCAATGTTGGGCTCCCTAGCTAAAAGCCAGATATTAAAATATGATCATACATGAATGAATGAGTAGAGGCCCCTGCCTTTCCTTTATACTTTTTGCTCACCTTGTCCCTCCAAAGTGACTTTGATTTTATTAATATTTAATTAATTAATTAAATCACTTTAATTAATTAATTAACCTTTTTACCTCTGAAAATCGCCTTATCTCTCCTTGTGGCTTCCCTGGCCATTGAAAGTCACTTCTCAACATCCCATCCTATAGTATTGCTTCTCCCAATTCCAATGAGCTACTACATTGAGAGGTTCCTCCAAGTAATGTGCCCAAAATGACCTCTTCAGTGAATTTAATTGACTTATAGCCAAAAATACTCAAAACCATGGAAATCGTCGAAATGCCTCGGAACCAAAGCCAGTGTGTGCAGAATGGCTCATAATGATGAAATAGGATGAGCAATGCAAGTTGGACCCCACAATGCCTCTCAATAACCCCTGTACTCGCTATAACATCCATCTGACTACTCTGGTCATCATAAACCTTTGCATTGTGATGGTGTCCCAAAGTGGGGACATTACAGTCCTCCCTGCTAGAAAATTGCTTGTCCTCAAGCAATAACCAAATCCCCTCAAATAAAATACCAGGATCCCATGTCCACCTGTGGGATACATAGTAGAACCCATCCGAAGATGAATACTCATGCACTCTACTCCCTGGGTCCCATATCAAGTCATGAACTACTAGCCCCTGGGAAGCATAACCTTGAAATACATCAACCCCGAGAGTCTCCTACATAAGACACATGGCCTCATCTCGTAATGAATCCATCCTCCAAGTCTCTACCAAGATCCATACGGCCTCCATCAACTGCTCATGCTAATGCCCGAACGAGGTGTTGCTAAACCTCTGTGAGACACCCGCAAGCGATGCGCTCCTCTCAACATTGAAGCTCAATGGAAAGTTAGAATAACTTTCCCCTGCAATGGTCCACTCTCCCATGTCATTCAATGAAATGCTCAGTCCTGCAATCCCTGGGTCCCATGCTAACCTCTGTCGAAGATCACCATGTTGGCCCTGCACTACTTTGACTATGATTATTTGCCCCTTGCATACATACTAGATCCTCCTCTCCTAGATCCTCATGCTGAAATACCTGTGACCATTGGACCTGCTTTCCATGAACTGTATCTGTAAGGACATCTCTATAGAAGAAGTACATGTCCACCCATCTCTACGTCCTATCATGATGATCAAGAGTGAAAAGATGCCTCTCTCTATCAGACAAATCCTAGCGCAACCTGGGTCACCATGTAGTGAAACACCATGCTCACCAAGTGAACTCCCGGATCCCATGGCAGACTTGGAATTTTATCACTTCCAACCTCCTTTAACTGCTCTTGTGTCAGACTGATCACCGTCGAAAGCCCTCTGTGCTCATTTTCTATCATCTGGCCTATGGTGCTCACCATCACGCACCAAGTCTCAGTTGGTTGCCTATGACAATCCATCTCTATCCTGCTGGATGCTGTAAAGTGCTCCTGTCAGGTGGTCTCGGCCCACGCACTCTCCATGCCCTTTGCCACTGTCTATCTCTCCTCATGTTCCTATCCATCATAAAAGTGTCAGGAAAGGGTAACAGAGGCATCTGTAGTTGACCATAGAACTGAAAAATACTACCTGCCTCGGTCAATCCCAAGGATTCAACCAAAAGCACATCTACCTGTACCCCTGATAACTGCTCGTCCGTAGCCATCACTAAACCCCAATCATCAAGTACAACCAGAAGTAACTCCTTCGATTGCTGGTCAACCAACCTCCATCTCTCATCTCATGCAACTACTGATATGGTGAAGGTGCTCTCTCATATCCATGTGCTGTTGCAAAGGTGTGGTATCTGCACGCTCCCCTAAGTGTGTCTCCTCCCTGCAAGGCAATACACCCCTCTGAATCCCACCATACATCTCGGCATGTCTCTGTGAGCTATCACTCATCACTGTATGCTCCGGCATACTCCTATCATCTCCTGTAGACTCATGCTGCATCACAGATCCTGGGCGTACTGCTGGATCAACCTCTATATGGAGGTCAACCGCTCTCTGGACACAAATGGAAGTGTCCGCCATTAACTAGTGCTCCTCTGCTAGACCACCACCATCCTCTAGCCATGTGACCGAAGGACATATCTGAGTATCCACTAAGACAAATGAAGTGGATCTCTGACAGATCTCCTCAAGAAGCTCATCTGATCTGGACTCTGATTCTTGGAGGGTTGTTTGTGTGCCTCTCAAGAATCCTCTAGTGCTCTTCAACTCCTGAGTAAGTCTGTCCACCTCTAACTCCTGCTCCCTCAGAGCCTCATGATACATCTCACCAATCCTCATTAGGTAGTCCCTGTCAGTCAACAACTGTTGGTAATCGATCCTCATCATAGATACTCTCTCCCTGAGAGTATGGAAGTCATCCATGGAAAATCCCTCATCTGCACTACCATGTGCCACTGATGCCTCCCAACAGTAATCGACCACCAATGCATGTGTGTCAACAAAACGTCTAATGGCGGTCATGATCATAGCCTCACTAACTCTCAACTATCCTACTAAGTGGTGTGACTCTTGATCATAGTCATGTTGAGGTACCACCTCACGCCTCTCACTGCTAGTGCCATCACTAAAATCCTCAACAACACTCTCTGCAGAAGATAAAGTGTTGAACTGCCTGTTGTCTACTGTGCCACTGGCTCTGCCCATACGTAACTGCACATCATCCTCAACTGCTAGCTCTCTGAATCATATCGTATCCAGTGTGAACCGTTGTATCCTCATGTGCACTCAACCTGCTACTATCATCTGGGCTTGGATACCATATAGATGTATCCAGACACGTGTTATGGTCATCCTGACTACTAAGGAGTGCATCCTCACCCATGTAGGCCGATCCTGGAAGTAGGTGCTCCATAAACCTGTCAGCATCCACAATCTACTCAACTAATGGAGTCTCCAAAAGTTGTGACTCAATCTCCTCATGTTGATCTGTATGTGTAAAGTCAACTGTATGTATGTCCTGTATTTCCTCTCGGATCAGTGGATTTACACATCCATGGTGTGCATCCTGCACATACAGATCCTTTATACTACTGCTATCATCATATGTCGTGGCTATCATGGGAATTTGGAAAGATGGCAGATGTGCCACGACCACCATATGAAGCTGGTCATCTATAGGTGCTAACACGTCTGAATCCTCACTAGTGTCACCACTCTGCTAAGGTGCAAGGTCATCAATAACATGTGATATGTCTACTACCATGCAGGTGTTGTCATCCTGCTCCTCCAACTATCTATCCACTACACAAGGGTCACTATCCTCCTCAAGCGTGAAAGAATCACTAGCCTCTGTGGTAGAGTCACTATCACTAGTCTTTGTGCAAGAGTCACTATCATCATCTGACTTCTCCAGATAAGCATCAATCGATCCATCCTCACATGCCTCATCATCACTGTCATAGTGCACCTCAATAATATGCTTCTTACCCTTACCCCTACACCTATGATCTGGTTCCCAAGGCACCTTGCAACTGTAGCAAAGTTGCATGCTCCTAATGGGTGTGGGGTTTCTAATGGGCGTGGGGTTACCCCAACAAGCTGCTCTGATTTCCTCCCTCTCCTTGAGCCAACATGCAATCTTCTTTTTGTTCCAACTAGGATTTTTATAGGATAGAAACCATTAGAATGTTATGAACCCTTTGAAATTATTGATGGTTTCATATTCCCTCTCACACTCCTCAATCTTGTTAACAATATCCATCTCCTCTTATGGAAGACCCCTCTATGGCTCTGCATGCATGTGTTAATTCCCACTGGCTAGCAGGAATCTAAGCTCTGATACCATTGTAATGATCCCAAGCCAAGATGCTAGGAACATCACGGATTTGGGTGTCTTTTAAACTTTTTTGGTTGTGGTATTTCGTCAAACAATTTGTTGACCTACTTGTTTAGATATGTTTACTTGCTGAATGGCCTCTTGATTTTGGCCTTAGGGTTTACTAATGTGTTTATATGAGTGTTTGTAGCAATAAACAAGAAGATACAATCATGGACATACCTCAACCATATGCAATATGATAGACAAGCCAAAACATCTCAAATCTTCTTTTATTCATGAAATAGAGAAGCCTACTACAATGAAGATGTCGATCTGGAATGCTCAACAGATGGCTAAGAAGATAGACAACAAAGCTTCTACAAAATGCTCCAATAGAAGACTACAATAAGCCTCCAAAGGCTGGATACACAATGAAGACTGAATACAAGTAGATCTGGGTCGTAAGAACGCTGAAACCCCCAAGCTGGAAGGTGCCACACCCTGTTGGATAGCTGAAGCTCCTCTACAATTCATCCCTACTGCCAAATGTGTCCAATTACCTCAAGAAAGATGCCAAACAATAGATCGGGTGATGGCAAGAACAACCCAGGTGCCCGAATCTCCAAGATCTCCCTCAAACCCTATGGATCTAAACCTCCTCCAAGATATGGTGCGCCCCCTGGATGCCTGAAACCCTAGATAAATTGGTTTCACTCCTGGATGCCTCCAAATGCTCCACAAAACCGCTAGAATGATAGATCGGGGCTTGGTTACCTCCTTGGTGAAGTCCCAAGCAAAATGGTGAAGATCTGAGCTAGCAAATGATTGAAACAAAATTCTGAAGTTTGCTCCTCTCCTCCAATTTGTCCCATGCATCTAATAAATAAAATGGCACATGAAACTCCTCATGAATGGACTAGATTTGATGTCCAAGGCCTTGCAATGAAAACCCAGGTGATAGAATCTCCAAAAGCCCTGCCAATCACCTGCAATGAATCTCTCTCCAAGAATGGTGCACCCCCCTTGCTGGAAACCCCCAATGGTGCACCTCCTTCTCTTCATGTGCCTATGGCTGGTGTGGAGCCCTCCTGCATTGATGTAGAACTGACTAGAATGGCCTGGGAGCGTATTGCGTCTCCGAGACCAAGCTTGGGACAAGCTAGGTGGAATCTTTCACCATAGAATCGTCCTCTAGGGTTTGTTAAGTCAAAACCCTCAAAACCCCCAATGTTGGGCTCACTAGCTAAAAGCTAGATATCAAAATATGATCATATATGAATGAATGAGTAGAGGCCCTTGCCTTTCCTTTATACTTTTTTCTCACCTTGTCCCTCCAAAGTGACTTTCATTTTATTAATATTTAATTAATTAATTAATTAACCTTTTTACCTCTGAAAATCGCCTCATCTCTCCTTGTGGCTTCCCTGGCCACTGAAAGTCACTTCTCAGCATCCCATCCTGTAGTGTTGCTTCTCCCGATTCCAATGAGCTACTACACTGAGAGGTTCCTCCAAGTAATGTGCCCAAAATGACCTCTTCAGTGAATTTAATTGACTTATAGCCAAAAATACTCAAAACCATGGAAATCGTCGGAATGCTTCTGAACCAAAGCCAATCTGTTGCGGAATGGATCATAATGATGAAATAGGATGAGCAATGCAAGTTGGACCCTACAATGCCTCTCAATAACCCCTGTACTCACTATAATATCTATCTGGCTACTCTGGTCATCATAAACCTTTGCACTGTGATGATGTCCCAAAGTGGGACATTACAAGTGAGTGTGCATTCTTCATTGCTATATTGATTCTGCTTTCTTATCCATGCTCTCTTCTGAGGTTCTTGTCTGTGACTGTTGTGGTTCTCTAGGAGGGAACGTCATTCTATAATCTTTGGCCATGTGTCCAAAGTTGTTGCACTTGTAACATTCCATTTCAGTGCTCAATGATTCAAACCTGTTGTAGCTTCTTCTCTGTGTTTCACTCGGCCTTCTTGGATAGCCATTTTGTGTATGATTTTCAAAGTTGTTTATGTTCCTTCTATTATCTCTACAATTTACAGCTTTATGTCCAAAATTATTGCATGCATAACATAAACCAAAAAAGATATATTGATACCTGGGAGTTGAAGATCTTCTTAAAGGAGTTACTTTTATGAATCCTTCTTCTTCCTGAGGCCTATTTGTTTCTATCGGTCGTTGATTCTGAAGTATGAATCTTCTCGATGGAGGAGTGTCTATGTAATCTTCCTTGTAGATCTTCATATCCCCTTTGATTGTTTCTGCATAGCTTTTTGGGTATGTTTCTTGTTCTGTTGCTTTGGAGTTTGATCCCTTTTCTGTCTGATTGTATCCAAGACCGGACTTGTCATGATAAGGCTTTTGACTGCTGATAATGTCATCCAGAACTTTTGAGTTGTTCTGCATATTTTTCTTTTGAAGATCCTTTCTCAATGTGACAATCTTTGCTTTCAAATTTCCAATGATCATGTCTCTTTCTTTTAACTGTTCTTTGAGTGCTTCTTCAATTCTTTTATCTTCTTCTATTTGAACCTTCAATTTCATGATCATTTGTTCTAGTTCCTGAGTGTCTTCTTTCTTGTCTAGTTCTGCTTGTAGCTTCTTGTTTTTCTTGTTTTCTCTTCTTATAACTTCTATGGCACTCAACAATTCTTCTCGGTAGTCAACTTATGCCTCTTCATATTCTTCTTCGGTGTCTTCTTTATCAAAGTCTTCTATTGCCATGAATATAACTCTTTCTGTCTCACTGTCATTGACTTCATCTTCATCTGATGAGGAGATGTCTTCTTTGGTGCATAAGCTTTTCTTGAAAGCTTTCTTTTTTGTTCTTTTTCGTTTATATGTTTGTTTTCTATTTGAGTAATCTTCATCATTCCTCTTATTTTTCTTATGAGGACATTTGGTACCAAAATGACCAATATCATCACAATTAAAACAAATCAATGGAAGCTTACCTTTATATCTTTCGTTGGTTCCTTTGTTCAATCTTCTGACAAAGTTGGTCACTTCTTCTTCATCATCTTCTGAGAAGTCACTGTTGTTGCTATGTTCCTTTTGCTTTGACCTTTTGGATGCTTTGAAAACTGCTTCTTTTATATCTGAATTTTCCTGTTCAATTCTCATTTCATATGCTGTGAAGATTTCATGTACTTCGTCCATGCTTATTGAGTCTAGATCTTCTCTTTCTTCTAGTGTTGATATCTTAGGATCAAATCTCATAGGAAGAGATCTTAGTACCTTTTGAACAATTACAAATTCTTCAATTTCTTCTCCCAATCCTATGATTGCATTCACTGTTTCATCGACTCATAAGAAGTAAGCAACAATATTCTTATCTTCCTTTATCTTTAGTTGTTCGAATTGACCTCTGTAAGTTTGAAACTTTGTTTCTTTGACTTTTGAATCTCCTTCATAAATATTTTGAAATTTGTCCGAAATCTCTTTAGCGGATTTACAATGTACAACTTTGGTATATACTGATTCACCAAGACCATTCAAAAGTGCATTTGTGGCTTTGGAATTATTTTGACCAAGTTTCATTGCTTTTTCACTTGTTGGCAGAACTGTTGGTTCTTTGTATACATCTACTACTGATTGTCAAATTTCAAATCCATGTGCCTATATATATGTTTTCATCCTTCTGCTCCAGAATGTATACTTCTATCCATCAAACTGTGGTATTCCGTATTTATACATGTTGTTGCTCTCCATGATCTACCTTTCAATGGTTAAACTGATTTCTGAAGGAACATGCTCTGATACCAATTGTTGGATTACTGAGAGGGGGGGTGAATCAATAATAGAGCAATTTAATCCCTTTTAACCACAAAATGCAAGTGTTATATCAATGTAGCATTATCATCCAGTAGTTGCAGAGTAAATAAACAATGAACAATCATACACATGCACAATACACCATTGTTTTTACATGGAAACCCAAAGCGACAGAAAACCACGAAATGGTTTTTCTTATATGTCTTTAAGAATTACATTCATTGGAAGCACCAACTTCCTTTGTTTTCCAGCTACAATTGGAAGGAGGCTCCAGCCCCCTAGTTTTTCAGGCTACAACCCGAGGGAAGCTCCAACTCCCCAATTCTTTGGTTACAATCAGAAGGAGGCTACAACCCCTATGTTCTCCGGCTACAACCGGAAGGTGGCTACAACCACATGTCCTTGCCCCATCCAATCGCCCTGAAATATAAGTAGAATGATGGAATCATTGTCACACTATCATTGTGAGATATACTGCTATAAACCTGTACCAATCAACCTGCACGAAACAACCTGTAACAACCTGTACCAATAACCTGTGCCAACATGTACCATACATCAACATGTACCATAAACAAATGCATCAACCATGCACCAAACCTGTACAAATAACTTGTCACAATAACCTGTCCAAACAACCTTATCAACCAAATCAGATCTACTCACCAAGATCAATCACCAAGACAACTCTCAACCATATGCACAATATCACCAAGATGTGCATCAACCAAGCATAACACAACTCATAATCATCACCAAGATCAATATGTGCTTCTAWTAATATACCAAGACAAGTATGCTACATCATCCATAAACCACGTGTCAACAATACTACTAACAAGTGCCTCCAACCATGTACCAAGTATGTACCAATCATGCATCAACTACTCATCAACTGACTCATCAAGATGTACCAACATCATCAACTATACACCTCATGTATGTGCCAACTCATCAACTACTTGTCTCAACCATGTACCCAACATGTACCTCAACCAAAAGTCCTCGTCAATTTCATCATCCAAATCTGATTTGTAACTCTGTAATAGACCCGGTGTATATGATCACATACCTGCAAACCTTCCTTAACTTTAACAACAAAAGTCTAACATTTTCATCAAACTTTACTTTAGTCTCACATGACTAATTTTGGATTAGTCAACAACCCTAACTTGAAATAATCATAACTATGTACTTGTAAGGAATAAAGATCTGAAAAATGGTACACAATGTTCTTCAGTGTCTTTTATGCAATTCCTCTAGATTTCACTAATTGGAACCTCTCAGAAAATGAGTTATAGCAAAAATGGCATACCTTGCTGAGCTCTAACTTATTCTAGACAACGAACGTTTAGAGCGTGCCCCGCACGGAATATTTGTTGTATGGATCTGAAAATGGTACATAAAATACTACAGACTGTACTCTAACCAATACATTTGGTCTTACTAAATTTGGATCTGTTATGAAGAAGTTATGATGTTTTTACCCGAAACACCTATTTTAGACTAGATTTAGGACAAGCCACAAACCCTATTTTCCACGGAGTGTAACTCCAAAAATACAACGACCCACAAGCTAAAATGTTTATCACAGCTACTTGGATATGTTTCCTCAACGACCTCCAGATTTTGCGGTCTGAATCATTCTAGAAAAAAAATTATTGCGAAAATGGTGAGATGACCTGTAAATAACATACCTTAGAAAACATCATCAAAAGAATTTATCCTCCCTTGAATTTCGGCCTTCTTTACTTCACCTTCCCTCTGAAATTCACTTTATATATCCTTTGGTTACCTCGGTCACTTGTAAATATTCAATATGCTCAAGTGTAATTAAAATGAGAGACCCTTGCCTCTTATTTATACATTTATGTAGCTTCCTCAAGGGGTTACCTTCTAATCATCTTAACTCACTTTCCTTATTTTAGGGCTAACCCACTTCTAACCACTTGTCCACTTAACTTAACCACTTTCCACAATTAGTAAGTTCTCCATTAACTTTATTATTTAAATAATTTCTTTTGCATCCACTTTGACTTATAGTACACTCATCACTTCACTTTATTATTTAAATAATTTCTTCTTTGCAACCACTTTGACTACTTTGACCTTTTGGGGCTTCTAGATGACTCATGAGGGTTCTCCAACTTCACATGGCCATAACTCTCTAACCGTGAGGAGTTATGTAATGTTCCACATACCACCAGAAATGACATGACTTGTACTATCCATCTAGAATAGTCTTTCCTGCAAATATATCAAAATTCATACCATTATCCATCAAACAAACTTGGGTTCATTACCCAAACCTTTGTGCTACCAGAATTTGCTACCGAACTTTCTTCAAGGGTTGACATCAATGACAACCAACCCAATTAATCAACAAGCACATATCAGGAGAGGTAGCTCAGTCGATTCCAGGAGGAATACACCAGTGGTTGATTTCAGTGTTGAGAGACACACCCTAGTCACCGGAGAGGTCACACAGATCTTCCATCGATCTTCAGCAGCAGTTTTGCAGGTTGCAGCAATAAGAGCGCACTCATTCAGGGTGAGGGTGCAACTAATCAGGAGGTTTAGTGGATCGACTTGTCCCTTTCAGGGAGAGTTTAGAGATTATCCTCCGACCCAGTTGAGAGGAAGGCAAGGCACATATTTTTCTTGGTTCCTCGTCAAATTCTGACGGAGGAATCATCTGGGGTGCACTTTCCGGACATTGGGAGTGCAACACTTGGGGAGGACACATTCGAGGTTCCCAAGCGATCATCAGTTCAGATCCAGGGAAATCCTTCCGACCCATTTCACAGTAGACCTGGGCGATCAGTTTGGGGCACACATCAGCCGATTCCGACGATGGAATCACTAGGGCACAGTTTTCTAGAGTAGAGGGGGATGCATTTCCCCCAAGGGGATCCATCCTGGGACCAGATACACCAGTTGAGGTCCGGACAGTCACCAGGACTGTGAGGCAGAGAAGGGCACATTTTTGGGACAATTTCTAGGAATTTTCAAGAGGTATAGCCACCAGGGCGAACTTTTCAGACTTGCAACAGTTGTCGTACGAGCTATCATATCTGCAATAGTTCTTCATCTCATCCATTGCATTCCAAACCATTCTTCGGGTATCGGGTATTATTGTTTTAGTTGCTATTGTATTCCGGTTAAGATCCTTTTGTCATTGATCTAGCCGAGTGATTTATTTTATTCATCCGCATTTGACATTTATACTCCACAGAGATTTCATAATATAAGCTTTGCAGTCTTTTGTCACCATTATTATTTGAATGCTCATTTATATGTTGTAAACAATTAATCCTACACACACATTAGCAGAGTTTCCTAGACTAGCCAAGTTAGGAACATTACATTATGTTGATTATTTTTTATTTGACTTGGAGAGCTCTTGGAGCCTTTGGGGGTCTGGAGTAAACCCTAGTCTAGATTGGTTTCGGTGTTGAGAGATCCACCCTCACTAATCAAGTTTCGATGGTGAAAGATTCCACCCTAGCCATTGATTGGGAAGGCCATACGGGTCTTCCATTTGGATTCCACTGTTGAGGAGTTGATCTTCCTTTTTGCAGCAGTCTCAGGGTTTGTAGAAGATATATTCTTGGTGCATGCTGAGTTTTATTATGTGGACATCGATTTGTTGAAGCAGGGATAGTCTCTTCTTTTGTAGGCCGAATTTCTTCATCAAAAGGGTTGAGTTGTGGCTGCTAGGACGAATTCTTAGCTAGGGGACGAATTCCTTGTGTGCTGGGCACATTACTGCATCAAGGGACCGAGTTTTTGTATTGTTGGCTGAGTCATGTATTGGTTGGGTGAAGATTTATGGTTGGGGGCCAATTTCTTGATTGTTGGCCGAATTTTATATAGGTTGGGTTGATTTGATGCAGAGGAGGCCGAATCATATCAAAAGGGGTCGCCATTACTGAGATTAGTTGTTGTTGGGGGGCGACTCTATTGGATGGGCGAGTCATCACATAGTTGGGCTATATTCTGCTTTTGGGGGACGGATTACTCTTGTAGAGATCGAGTAACCTGCTATTGGGGACCGATCCTTAGTGATGGGCGTGTTATCGCACAGTTTGTAGTTAAGATAATAGACGGATGAAAGGAGGTCAAACTGGCGTAACTGAACCAATCCCACCACTATCACTTCAATGGGAAGGTTGTTTATGTTTAGGGAGGTAAGGCCTAGGGGAGACGTCCCCAGTGACCTGGGGTTTTGAGAAGGCAAAAGGTTTTAGCAAGGCTAAGTGATAATTTCCCCTTCACAAGTCACCACCGAGCAGAAAGTCTGTCTTATAGCCAATAAAGATGAAAGATGACCGGAAGTAGTAACCAATAAGAGTACCTGCCTGAGACAAAGCAACAATGAAACTACATGTGCAAGCTTGCTTGTTGGTTAGTACTTCATATAACCAATGACTTTTTGATAATAAGCAATTGAGCAATAATATTAATGAAGTAAATCAATGTTTATACAATAACAATCATTACACAATGTCACTTCACAATAAATGCTAATGAAGCTTCACAATAAACAATGGCAAATTTATCATTAATGTAACAATACTTGAAGCAACGCTTTAGCTAATCATTCAATTGCTTTTAAAGACAAATAGATGTTGAAATGAGTATGTTTATAGCACAAGTAAAAGGTAGCAGCAATAGGGTTAGAAGATTAGTCTAGGATAGGGTTAGAAAGGTTAGTAAGAGATTTTCACAAAGTGTTTAGAAGTTGTTTGTGATCAAAGTACTCAATACACAAGGCCTTAGATCAGTGCACTACTAGGGTATATGGAGTCAAAGAGGCCGCAAAGGTTGAAGGACTGAAATGATAATGAAAGACCAAAGACAAGAGGATTAAATGTTGAGGTGTTGCTAAAGCAAGGCCTCAACAATGAAACCCTAGGGGAGAGAGGCTCACTAAGGTGTAGAAACCCTAGGCCTTAGTGCTCTCTCCTCCTTCTTTAGCTCAGTGGCAATAATAAAAACGGCTAGCTTGAATAATGATTGATAAAGTCTAAGACAAGAGAGTCTGTAAGTGATGTGTTGCTAAAGCAAGGCTTCACTAAACAAACCCTAGGGAAAAACGACTCACCAAGGTGTAGAAACCCTAGGCCTTGGTGCGTTTTTCTCCTTCTTAACTCAACAACAAGGATAAAAACAACTAGGTTATAGAAGAATAGAAGCAGAGTGTTAATATGGCAAGGCTCTATCTATCTTCAGCAAAATCAAATAGCTGCTAACTTGGTAGGGACATGGGACAAGGACCTTTAGCATGTGCTTGTCACCTAGGGTTTAATTCAGCAAATTACAATAACAAATGCAAGAAAACAACACTACAACCATTCAATCAAGAAGTTTTGCGGAAATTCACTTACATTTAACCAAGAAATCACATAGCCATACCCTAGTTGTAAACCTTCCACCAAGAAGAAATGCCAAAAATGCAAAGAAAAACCTTCCTTCAACAAGTGCGCCTCAAAAGTTCAGCCAATAACCCTAGGAAGGGCGCAATTTTTAGACCTCACTAATGTGTGAGTGAAAGAGGATGAAAAAATGAGAGTAAAAACCCTCAATTTATACAGTAGCAATGACCTCAATTAAATTTTAGGTCATTAAAAGGCCGACAAGGCCAAAATACCAAATAATATTGTTTTACATTAAAATGTTATAAACTAAACCCTAATAAAGAAAAAGCAAGACGTCATGCCCCTTCTAGGGTGACGTTAGCCCTTTCTAGGGAAAATCCAGCCTCCTAGAGCAAAACGTTAGCCCTCCTTGGGATTCTCCGACCAACCACACATGCCAAAACTGCCTTGTCTACTTGCCAAAACGTCCATGAAGCTAGATGATGTCATGAATCTCTTGGGTGGCGTCCTGGGCCTTCCAAGGCCAATGTTCTAATGAAGAGGGCACAACCCCCCTAGGTACAGGTCTGCTTAGTTGCCTCTGGTGGATTCTTCTGCTCTTCCATGGTACAAACACATTGCCCTGTCTCTGCCCACTGCTGGGGTCTCAGCATCTATCAGGTGGGATCCTCAGCCCCATGGAGGTCTGAACTAATCATCTCCCCATGTGTACCTGTCCAATGTGGTACCTGTCTGTCGGGCATGATCCTGCACATCAACAGATACGCCCTCCATGGGCTCATAAGTCACAGGGATCATAGCAATGTCAATCACATCTAATCATCAATATCATTAAACATGTGCATAAAACCCCCTTTACCCCAGTTAGGTGCTCAAAGACATTACACAAATTTGCAATGTAAGTTTGGGGGAAGTGACAAGGTGTCCTATTGGGCTAGTGTCCATTGGAAGAGGGATGTTTCTGGAAAAGATTAAATCCAAGTCATGTAGAGTGGGTGAGGTGGATGGGGATGCCTGGGCAAAGGGTGCAGTGATAGCAGGGATGGCTTACTGGTGGGTGCCTCTATAGAGGGTGAGTTGCACCTGTCACGGATGCAAATTTTTCCAAGCCCATTCATGCCTTTTATCTTATTCTTTCAAGAAGCTAATTAGGGGACACTGCCCTGGCTTGGTGACCAATGGTGGCAATGTTAGCCACAAGCATTTCATGGGAATGAGAAGGCTGGCTCGTGATGAGACCCCCTTTCTCTTGGCTATGCCACCAAGAGCCACTACCCTGGTAAGGTGACCAGATGTTGGTAGTGTCATACCGCTAGATGCTCATGGACCTAATAGGTTGGCTCATGATGAGACCCCCTATCCTCTAACCATGTCTTGTCTTATTGTTTTTTTCTTTCAAGAAGCTAGTCAGGGGACACTGCCCTGGCTTGGTGACCAGTGGTGGCAATGTTAGCCACAAGCATTTCACGGAAATGAGAAGGTTGGCTCGTGATGAGACCCCCTTTCTCTTGGCTATGCCACCAAGAACCACTACCCTGGCGTGGTGACTAGATGTTGGTAGTGTCATACTGCTAGATGTTCATGGACCTAATAGGTTGGCTCGTGATGAGACCCCCTATCCCTTAGCTAGGTCTTGTTTTATTATTTTGTACGGGTCCCTTTGTTTCTTGCTGAGAAGCTTTTTACTTCTTTCTCGGGGATCCCTGGGCGAAGCATCTTGAGGTTTTATTCTTAGGCTTTTGTTGTCAACTACTTTTACCCCCAAAGCCTTTTATCCCATTCTTCCCACAAGGTAAGGTACAACCCCTAAACGATTGGCCAACCTTTGCCCAGACCAGTGTAATGGGATGGGTGAGCGGGAAATAAGATGGAAAGTGGTATGTATGATGGGAACGGACGATGACTTTTCAGAAATCCCCCTAGTGGCAACTCAAAACCTATGGACATAAGCTTGCTAGGGAATCCTGTCCTTCCCCCCAGACATGGTCAAGTGGACAAGCATAAGATCCAAGCACCCATTAGAAACAAAGGAATCAAATGCACATATTCAAAGGTTTTGAGGATCAGAGTGACACATACCATGATACCCGGACTCATTACCTCATGGACCAAGAACCATCTCTGATACAGGACCAAGATGAAGGTGATGGATGTTGCTGTTGTTGCTAACAAAGTGGAGGCGCTGATAGGGAGAAAAGATAGGCCCTCCAGGGCCATGCTCAAGTCGATCTGGCTCTCGGTACTCCATGTCTAGGACCTGTGGGCCTCGAGACATAATCTCCTCGTTATCCCTAAAAGTGGGGGATAACAGGGCACATTTCCTTATGTGGTTGGGCAGGTTTTAACATGTGAAGGGGTCGAGTTAATTGAGCAGAGACTGAGTTTTGGGCAACAGGCTGCAACCTTCTTGAGAGGATCATTTTGGCAACAGGTCGTGAAGTTGGGAGCCCATTTCAGCGAGCATTACAGTTCCAATTTCAACAATAAATAATAACATCAGCTACAGGTGCCTTTTAAGCAGTGTTACCAACATCTCGATAATATCTCGATGTTGGCGATATTATCTTCAAAATCAGGGTCGGCGATATTTTCCGATATTTTCATTCTTACGACATTGCTTTTCATTCTTACGACATTTTCCGATATTTTCTGATATTTTCCCCGATGTTGCCGATATTTTCGTTTTCAGACCCTCGGCAATATTTTGCCGATGCCGATGTTTGCAACACTGCTTTTAAGAGCCAACTTTGTGAGTAATGATGTGTAATATTTCAGATTGGGGATAATAATAAATCTGGGTGGTTGTTTGTGTGACTTTGTTATAATAATAATTCATTTGAGCATTGCCATTGTGTATTCTTTCTGTTCCGGAATTGCATGCAAAAATAAACTCTATTTGTCTTGAAACACTTGTCCCTTCATTGCAAACATCACTGAAAAACACACAACAACAAACCATATACATAACAGTAGCAGATTAAAGGGTTTATATTGGGTTTTGGGGTAAGTTCACAAAGTGTTTTACAAAAACACTACACTAAAAATAAGTTACAACAAACTAGAAAGGGGGTTTAAAGTGAAATTTGGGCCTATCCACCAAGTGTTTGACGAAAGTCCTGAGCCAGAAAACCATTGGAATACTACAACAATAGAAACAAATTTGTAATAGCACCTAGGTGAGACATTACAAACTACCACTTCATTACGGCTAGGCGAGGGGTTAACTTGTTATGAAAATGACTATGCATCATAAACAAAATAGAAACTAAAGATATGAAAATGAGAATTTTATTAATGATGGGGTCATCGAATACATTAACATCGATCCTCTTTTATTTGGCTAGTAGGCAGTTACATAACCTAACTGCTTTTTCCTAATGACATATATCAAACTAATGCCTATCATAATTAAATATTAAGGCCACTTCTGTAACATGCCTTTATTACATTTCATTACACTTGGCAGATTAGAGCATTATATTCCAACACCCCCTCTTAATGCTACAATTCTAAGTATTAAAGATTGATGGACAACAACAACATAAAATAAAATAAAATAATTCTGAAGCAACTTCTCTCGTCTACAAATCTGGAATCTTGCCACTCCATAACAAAGTTGTCAAACTCGTTCTTGGCATTATTTAAAATTTTAATCTTTTATAGACTAGGTCTTGTAGACCCTGTTGTCGTCCTAATACACACTTGCAAATGTGAACAAAGTCCAGCTCACTTAGTGTGTCCTTGGAGGAACAATGCCTAGGTTCACAGTCCACACTATCACCTTGACCGGAACCTCTTCCTTCTAGGCTCACTCCTAGGGAAGCCAAGGGGGGTAGACCCTAGTTACTAGATATGATTTAACGTTTATGTTCTAGGAGTTGGTTTTAATTGATTAGAAGTTTGGGGGAGTATTAACCTATGATGCAAAAGCAGCAAATGCAAGATGCACAATTACTTATGTCAAACAAGACCCTTCCCTAAGTCAACTAAGACTAGTGCCTAATGTTGGGCAAAGGGGTCAACTAAAGTTTGAGGAGGTTGATTACAAAAGATTACAAATATTACAAAATTACAACTACTCCACAACAAAAAGATACAAGTACTTACAATAATAAATGAAAGATATTACAACAAGATATATGAGATACACAAGATACAAATAAACAAGATTAACCAAAATCTTATATGTGAGAATTCAAAGATATTCGAAACATGAAGATCATTCACATAAGGCCAAGCATGCCCCAATAACAATTGGATTGCTTTTCAATGGCAACCATAAAGCACTCAAGATCCAACAAGATGATGCCTCTTGTTATTGCACAGTTTGTAGACACAAGAAAGGCTAAGGAGTAGTAGGTCAAACTGGCGAAACAGGAACCTTCCCCACCCAATGTCACCACAATGGGGAGGTTCTTTCTATTTAGGGAGGCTAGGCCCAAGGGAGACGTCCCCGGTAACCT
>ML833272.1:28365-51632 GCA_009831015.1 Picea engelmannii
AGATAGGCTTGTTTAAGGGTAAGATGATAACTTTATGTGGAAGAGTTACTAATATACCTATTATTGTTCAAGGAACACCGACTGAAGAAGAATTTGAAGTCATTAAGTTTGTTGGGGACAACGCCCCTTTTCCACTATTGTTAGGTAAGACTTGGATTCAGAAGGATCATATTAGAAGGAAAGCAAAGGAAGAAGCTATAGAAAAGAAAAAGCAAGAACTAAGGGATTTCATAGCTAAGAAAATAGACCAACTAATATAAGAACGAGAGGATAAGTCGAAGCAACAGAACAAAGCAATAACGTAGGAGGGACAAAAAGCAAGAGAATTAGTTGTCAAGGTTGAAAGAATGCAAGAAGGCTTGAAGGACCTATCTATTCCAGAAAGAAGTATATCCACCCAGGAAGTGTTAAGAAAAGGGATATTAACTTTAGACCCTTGGAGGGAACCTCAATAGTGGGAAGTCACTACGCTAGGGGAAGATAAGAATAAGAATGGAAAGAGGATTCCAAAAATAGTTAGAGAGACTCAGATCACAGGAAAGAAGGAAAGGAAGCTCAATAAAAAGAAAGCTAAGTTGGACAAACTGCAAGAAGCTATAGAGACCAGATGGAAGACTTCGTAGACTGGAACCTCGCAGGAGGCAGGTTTGCATGATTTGAACCTCACCGGAACAACAAGACCATGCAGAATTGGACTTCTCCCTGGCGAAGTTATATGACCATTGGAGGCGTCCCAACCATTAGAGTGACGTTCCAGAATGGTTAGAAAACACATTTATGGTCTGATGGACCTCTTTTGGACATTGATACCATGCCATAATGAACAAATTTACATTGATGGAAGCATTTCCTGGCCATTGAAAGATTCGTTACAGTACCCCGCTTATTTAACTCGTCGATTGCTGCGTCGGGACCACTTTTTGCTACCTGTGATTGACTAAGCTAAACAGAGAATTGTCCAAGTGTCAAGCTATTTTATCTGAAACTAGACCTCGCATGTCTGTTTGTATACCTCGCCTGTTCGTTTGCCTACCCTGCCTATTTGTTAAAAACTAGAATGTCGGGCGAACCTAGTGAATTAGAGAAGTCTGTTGAGGAAGTCCTTAAGAAGCTAATGGCCAAAAAAATGATATATGAAGGTGTCCAGGTGTCATCGACTAGGGGAATGCAAGCTTCCCCTTTGACTGGACGTCGTTCTGGCTATGTCAATCCTGTGACTGAGCAACAAAGTAAGCACCGCGGTGATCTGGCTAATGCGAAGCAGAACCTGTCGATCCTACTTGAGTATATTCCACCTTTGGTTGGCGTTGTTAACCGCGACAACATTCCCTGATATTTTGAGTACGTTGTATTCACTGTGTACATTCTGAAAGGAATCCACATAGTTGGAAGTCAGTTAGGACAGATCCCTCTATTGAAGAACAATGACTTCAATTTAGGAGACAAAAAGAACTATGCTATGTTAGCGCCCCACCGCTACTTGATGAAGTCAACTGGGAAGAAGACTCACCTTGTCTCCCAGTCATGGATTAAGTGGATGGCGTAGTCCACCATGTTGAATGTGATGAAGATATCGCATTTTGGCCTCCACAAAGAGGTTAACACTTGCGTTAAACTCCTCCTGTCATGCTATCATGGTTGATACTTGTGGCTCGACAAAAGGATTATTGTGGATCCGACGCTGATCCAACGGATCACAGGCTTAAGTGTGAAGGGACCCGACCCTCAAAAGTTTTATCCAGGGAAGGTCTTGGACTATATCATGGCACAACTCATCAAGGAATCTTACGGAGAAGTCGAGAAAGGAAAGCGAGGCTACAAGGTAGCCTCTATACAGGATGGTGCAATGCACCTTGCTTTCCAACTCCTAGCTAGTAAGATCATGAGGAAGAACCACCCCACACAGGTCACTGGGTTTGTGGTGGACCTTGCTGGAAAATGTGTGGAGGGCATGCAGATGAACTGGGCGAACTACCTCGTCAATGAGCTAGAGAAGGATTGCCAAGAAGCCTAGGATTTGGGATATGAATTCCATTACAGCCGACTGATCATTTTGATCACATTTGTCGCTTGGAAAATGCCTGAAGGAGCCACCTTCCCAGAGATCGAACCCTCAGAGCCGTTGGCCACTCGGTTTTAAACCTTGTGGTATACCAACGACATGACGAAGCAGTGGCAGTCCAATGCCATGTTTCATGAATACTACCAACAGTTGAAGGTCACCATCGAATCATTTCCACACATGACATCACACACCCTGTGCCAGTACCAACCAATAGAAAAGTTTTGAATTGATCCTCATTTCATCTACATCACCGTGCACATAGATGAGAACTAGGAAGAATTGCAGTCGTACTACAAGATGACAGATGAAGATATGGAGTAGATCACAAAGGAATGGCCAGAGGAGTTCCTTGTACCTGTTGTTGACGTAGAATTATCCGACACTGAGACCATAGGAAGCCCCACAGTGACAAGAGTTGATCATGTCGGACAGTCCAGTGGGATGAAGAAGAAGAAGAACTAAGAGGAATTCTAGGATATAGAGAGCGATGAGGAGGACAACACTTCTAAATATAATGGGTCTGACTCACCAGGAGGAGGAGGAGATGAAGAAGAAGGACACAAAGGAGGATTTGAGGGAGCAAAAGAGAAAGGAGGAGGCGAAGCTACCACCCCTCCACTTGAGGATCCCCCCATTGGGACAATAACACCGCAGAAGAGGGAGGTTTCTTTGAAGAAACCCTCAGCAAGGAAGAAGACATGTGCTAATAAGCCCCAATTGGAAGCCACCCTCACAGATGCCAACATCAGTTTGGTCTGCAAAGCTATGGAGGATGCTTCCGAGGACATCTTGCAGAGATATGGATAGAAGCAGGAGGAGCTATATGGAAGGATCGAGAAGGAATTGAAGGAAGTACAACAAGATGTTCGTTTGGTCCGCGCAATACCTAATGCTCCTTCCTCGTCACAGACTGCAGAATTGGGGGATGAACCAGCCCAATTGAGAAGACTGGAGGATACAACAGAAGCTCGGTTCTAGAGAGTCCAGGAAGATAAGGAGAAGGCTACAAAATCCTTGAAACAAGAAAAAGATGAAGTCCTAGTGCAATTACAAGCAACGCAGGACAATGTAGCAGCCCAGGAAAGTGAGAAAGCATAGCTTCAGGTGAAGCTCCAGGAGGGAAAAGCCTAGCTACAGAGAGAAAAGGAGAAACCACTCGCAGAGCGGGCCAGGGTCAAAGAAGCGGTGAGTAAATCATGTCGCTCTGTGCCAGGCTTGGCATAGGAAGGGCAAGAGCCAGTCGAAGCTCAAATAGTGAAGCTCACTGAGACCCTCCAACAAATTTAGGCTAGGATAACATAATTAGAGGCTCAAACAGTACCGAGCACCCTGCAGGAGGTGCGTGACCAAAGGGAGGAGACCGCTAAGAACATAGTATTAAGGATAAGAGCCCTCACCTCAGAATGCAAACAACTGAGTGATAGAAACACATAGACATATGAACACCTCACCAAGGATCCAGAGGTAAGGAAGTTGGAAGCATAATTACATGAGGTGCAACAACAAACATTTTCCGTGCAGGTGAAGATGAAGCTACTCACTGTGGTAGAAAGAATGAAAAGATCCCAGGAGCAGCGTGAAGTACAACAATATATCACTGCCCTCCAGGGTAGGGTAATGGAAGTGACGCAGAAGCTACAACCTGTGCAGGACAAAGCCTGCAAGGTGTTCAAAGAGATTGATGGACAGGGCTCGCAATTGGATCAAGTGGTTGCAACAGTAGAAAAATGCCTGGAAGGGCCTGTTATAGAGAAGGTGATCCAGGAGCTCGCTAAGCAGGAGGCTCAGGTGAAGAAGCAAGTCGAGGCAGCTCGAGGCCTTCGAAGCAGCATTGTTTAGACCTGAGTGACTCGAGACTAGTCACATGTGAGTGTTGGGGGCATGTTGGCCCTCAAACAAGTTTTGAGGAAACCTTGGTCAGATTTGGCCCACTTTTGGACTTCGACACGTTGGTCGAAGATGGAGTGCCCAAGCGTAGGTGAGATCGCGGATGTTACTTATTTTGCGGGCTATGTGGACCTAGTAAGGGGTCCTCTAGGGTTTTTGTAATGGGTTTATGGGATGTCGGCCCATGGGTTCTCCCATGTTTAGGCCTTACTGTAAGGGATTGTAAAAGTATAAATAAAGAAGAATGTATGGTAGAAGTAGTAGAGTGTTTGAGATAAGTGCAAGTAGTTCGATTGACTTTGTGCAAGGGAATGTATGTGTGTTAAGGATTTGTGCTTGATAGAGAGTTGGCTCTATGCCTTGACCTAGTTTTGGAAGGAGGATCTCGTGCTCAGTGTGCAGATCTCATGTCTGGTGCGAAGCTTAACTCTATGGATTAGTGCACAGTAGTGAATGAATGTAAGATTCAGGAGAATAATAAAGAGGTGAAGCGGTTGGTGGATGTAGCCCCACACTGGGGTGAACCACGTATATCTGGTGTCTTATGGTTTGCTTTGTGCAATGTCATTTATGTTATGTTTTTCTTAGTGATTAGATTAGAATGTGTAATGAATATGTATGTTTTTCTTAAATGCTTTGCTTATGTTAAATGATAGATCTGATTCACAGTGCTAAGTGCTATGTGTTTGAGGTGCATAATCTTTGTTGTTACTATGCTAGATCTATTTTTGGTTATGCTCTGCGATGTTAAAAAGGTTAATGAAATAATGCATGTCATCTTCTAAGCGTTAAGAGAATACTCTGCAAAGTGTTATTATCACAAATCTATGTCCCAGCCTAGTTACAGACACCTGCGTCCTATAACCCCCCTGCTTCTACCTCGGGTGAGACTTTTCCTGCTTCATAGGTGTTTCCGAAAGGGCCGGTAGTCAAGGTTTTGTTGGTGCGCTGTTAAGCGTTGAACTCTGGGTCTGCCCTTGTGCCAACAAAATGAAAAATAGATGAGCTGATATCACCCTCAACAACATAAATTGGGTGATTTCTTGGGTTATGATGGTCACTGACGATGTAGGATAATATTACCTCTCTGTATAGCCTCTTATGTTCCCCTTCGAACATAGGGATGGTGGCGTAAGTGAGGTCCAATTGTAATGATCCTCCAACCTTCTTATCCCAAGTTATGGATAAGAGCATACCAAACTTTGGGGGAATGTCAGCCACAACAATGTCCATCAGTGCACTCTTCATTGGTAATTGTGCCAAATAAATGATCAAAATTTGGACCAGGGTCAAATTTTAGCTCAAAAATCAACATTCTCGGAATTGCCTCAAAACAAATGAGAGCATAGCCCTCATCATCCCGAACCCAACGCAACTTGTTTTGTCTCAAACAGACGTCGGGAGTGAGATATATTACGATCTGTTCAAATCGCCAAACAGGTAAAAAAAGGGACGCTGACTGTGCAGTCCGTACAATCCGTATGGATGCTGACTTGGCATGTCCGTGCGGTGATGTGGCATTCATTTATTGGCTGACAATTGGGTGAATGTTTTTGCGACACGTGGCAGTTATTGGGCAAATGGTTTGGTGCCACGTGGCCTAGTCATGGGCTGCCATGTGGCACCCCTTTATTGGCTTTTGGTTGTTATGTAAAATTATGTTGGAGTCCGCGGGGTTCGACCCCCAGACCTCTCCTCCACATAGAGCCTTCGCAAAGACCATCCGACCAATGGACCACCGGTTGTGACTTGGTATGTAAATGGGTTTAAATTTATTTAAAGTCAAACTATGTGTTAAATGGCGGGGGTCGGGTCGGGGCTTAGCCTCGACCCACGGTTTTATACATTGAAACATATGACCACAGTTATAACATATAGTGCGCGCACGGTTTTTAATTTGGTTTATCAACAGTTAAGCCATGGTTTTTGCGTGTAACCATATGACCGTTGTGTAACGGAGTTTGGCATGCATATTTTTTAACTAGAGTTTAAAGCCCGTGGTTCTATTACATGTGACCACAACCGGAGCGCGGGGGGTATTGAAACGGTTAGTCCTTTTTGTATAGCCCGAGGTCATATCGTGGACCTTCATATGCCCGTGGTCTTGGTGGTTAGGGGCTGGCGCGCCCTTAACTGTTCGATGGTTTGCACCATTTTTCGGTTATGCATAGGTGCTGGGTTTAAACACGAATTTGGAGCGTGTTCTTGGTTCAAGCACACAAGGGTGCGTTTTGTAGATGCAGAGACAACAAGCTTGAAGGGGGGACTTCCAGGAGGCCTATCTTCTTCATCTTTTTGCCGATTGAGGTGCCGTAAAAGCCCAGCTAGGGGTTTTTGGACGTCCTGAATCCATTGGCACTATTATCAAGGCCATTTGAAGACTTCTTTTGCAGGTTTTGCACCATTGAAGTTTCAGGAAGCTCCAGGGAGCTTGAAGCCCTCATTGATTGAGGACATGTTTTGGTGAGCCTATGTTTGTCTTTTGTGATTGAATAATCATTTTTGGCTAATTGTTATGCTTTGAACACATTGGGACAGGTTTCAGAGGATTTTGAGGACTTTTACAGGTGTTTTTACCAAAGATAAGCTCAGGGAAGCTTATGGCCACATGTAGAAGAGGTCATGCCCAGATGAGCCATGATCCTTTTTCAGAATTTTATTAGTCATTTTTGGGGTTTTTATGTGTTCTGATCCCAATGGTATAGTCTGTTTTTCCATTGGAGTTGAGAAGTAGCTTGTAAAAGAACTTTTGACAAATTAATCCCACAGAGCCAAGTCCATTGATGGAGGCTCAAGGAGATGTAGCCCGGAGGGGGGTGAACTCCTTTATCATGTTGTGATTGTTCTGAGTTTGATGGTTTTTTTGCTGCAAGTTATGTTGTTGTGTTTTTATTTAAAGCACTTATTTAACCATTTAAGAGAATATTTCCTCACACATGAACATTGAAGAAGAAGCATGAAATTAACACATAATTTTGTTCTTGCATATTTTAACACATGAAGCAAGGTCCTGTAAAGTTTATTTTTAATGAAGTAGAGGGTGCTTGCATAGCATAACAAGTCAGCCTTCTATTTTTAGATCAGTCGCTAACCCTCTTGAGCTCTTTAATTCCTTGTACTTTGTTAGTCTTTCTATACATGGATTTTCTGCACGCTGCCTCTCCTAAGCTATAGGTAGATTCTTCTGCACTTTGTTCATACAAACTCATCATTATAACGTAATGACATTGGTTGCTGACATCAATGACAATATGTCCAACAATCTCCCCCTTTTTCATTGAGGCCAACACACTAACTTCATACACAAACTCCCCCTATGATGATGCTTCTCTCCTTTGAAGTTATTCTCCCCCTTTGACATCAATGGCAAGGGGTTTCTCTTCTTATGATATGTCTATCTATATGCTGTTGACCACAATCTGAGCTCAAGTAACTCCCCCTGCAATCATGCTCTACCCATTTTAACTGAATGACTCCCCCTGTCAATCTTCCCTCTCTGCTTCTAACTTCTCTTCCCCTTTCTTTCTAAAGGGGTAGTTATTCTTGACAAGATCTCTCCCCATGTCATATCTATAGGATGCCATGTATACCACTATATACATCCTACTATTTCCATTGCGGATACTATTGTCCTACTTGAACACTGTACAACTGAAGCTTATACTTTTCAAATGACCTTTCAACCTGTCCATGGCTTCTCATTGATCTCTAACCAGATGTATCCATATTTATCCAAGATGCTTCTTTACTGTACACTGCTCTTAAATTCATCCGAGAGACTTTATACTTTGCTTTCCACATGACTTGGCTTGCTGATAGAATGTAATATATTCAATTAGAATTGATCTAGTTATCCAACCAACTCAGGCACACATCGACCAACCAATACATCTTTCAGATTTTCTCTGTCACAACCATTGTCTCTAAAATTTTAGTTTCTAGTCTTTTCATTTTCATACTTGTACTCAGTCTATATTCATCATCACCTCACTACTACAGAATTTTCCATTCGTTCCATTTCTTTCTCACATAGTAACTTCCATTTAGGGTTTGTCCACTTATAACGATTATGAGACCAATACATAACTTGCATTGTTCTTGGGAAGATGAAGACCTGCAATAAACTATGTCAGATCCTTCATAGAGTTATATCATCAAACCATGATGCTTTTAATGATCCTCTTCATTTTTATGTGCTTCAATGATCATAGTAGCATCAACATGAATGATTTTTAAGTCATCCCTAATTTCTCCTTCCCTTCTTTGTTTTTAATTTTTATTTGAGGAGTTTCAGTGGATCATTAAAATAGGATTGAAAAATTTCTGAGATAATCATAACTCAATTCTTCTGGTTTTTCTATTGTTGAAGATTCATCATCATTGTCACTATTATGTGCACCGGAAGCTTCTTTATCCTTGTTTTGAGAATATTCCTTTATTAATTTCCATTTGTTGGGTAATGGATAATCTTCTTGTATGACATTATCAAGTTTTGGAATTGTGTGAGTTTTTTCTTTAGGAGTTTTCATGTCTTGAGTTTGATCTACTTTATATGCATAGCTTTGATTTTTATATTCCTTATTAGAAGTTTTACCCACCAATCTCCCATTATTAACTTCATCAATTTCAGGAGCAATATTTTCATCATATTTCTTGTTTGATACTTCAGATTTTCTTTTCCATGTCTTCTTATTTTGTTTGTTAGGGTTTCCTGTTTTTAGGGGCTGCATTGGCAATCTACATTCTCTGGTTTTATGACCATAGTTGTTGCATTTTTTATATTCAATATTGAAGTTTTGCAAAGGAGAAAATGAGTTATAGTTTCTCTTCTTTGTCATGTACTTATTGTTCTTATATCTTTGGATATTTCTACTATTGTATTGTCCATACGCGTTGCAGTGTATTGCCTTATGTCCAAAATTATTGCAAGAGTAACAATATCCAATAAATAGATGTTTAGGGGTATTCCTTCTGGTGATTGTTTTTTTCCTGTCATTTTTTACTTTAGTAGGGAATGTTGATTTCTGTTTATGTGGAACGGTGTTCAATTGTATCATATTTTCCTTATTATTTTCTCTGCTTAAGGAGCCCTTTAGAGCATCTGACTACTGATAATTTCATCCAAGATCTTTTAACTATTTCCAAATTTTGATCTCTTCTTTTCTTTCTCAAGTTCACTTTTTAGCAGCGTAATCTCAACTTCTAATTTCTCACATGCTTGTTTTTTTATCACTAAGTTGTTTTAAAATAACTTCTTCAATTTTATTATCTTCCAGGAGCTGGGATTTTAAATCATTGATGATCTACTCTGATTCTTTGATAGTTCTTAATGCATCTATTTCTTTTTCTTGATGTGATTCTTCAAATTCTTGAAGTTGTTCCCTAAGTAGTTTGTTCTTCCTTTTGTGGTTTCTTAGTTCCTCCAAAGAACTAATCCAATATGTTTCTAGGTTCACTTCTCCTTCAATTTTAGAATTGTCTTCATCATCTACATCATTATTTTGAGTGTTCATTCCCATAAATAGAAGCTTTGAATCTTCATCTTCACTTATGTATGAAGAGTTGATGTCTTCTTTAGGGTAGAAGTTTTTCTTTTTCTTATAACATTTCTTCTTGTATTAGTTTTTCTGGTTGTGAACTTCTTCATCATTTTCCTCCTGCTTGGGATAGGGACATTTGTTAGCAAAGTGTCCAATTCTGCCATAGTTGAAACATTTGAAAGGTAACTTTCCTTTATATTTTCCAAATCCTTTATGGAGTTTCTTTATAAATTTGGCCTCTTCTACATCTGATATATCTGATAACTCATCATTGGTCTTTTTCTCCTGCCTCATCTTTGTTTTATATGCTTTAAAGGCGGTTTCATCTTTTTCTAATTTATCATTCTCTGTTTTCATTTCATATGCTGTAAAAATTCCATGAAGTTGATCAATTGTCAGTGTGTTTAGATCAGATCTATCTTCAATTGTAGAAATATTTGCATCATATCTCATAGGTAATGACCTTAGTATTTTTTTCACAATAGGTTTATCTGTAATTTCTTCTCCTGTCGCTTTGATTGAATTAACCAATTCATCTACCCTATGAAGGTACTCAACAATATTTTCTTCTTATTTCATTTTCATATTTTCAAACTAAGTTCTACAGGTCTATAGTTTGGCTTCCTTGAATTTTTTATCTCCTTCATATACAACCTCCAACTTGTCCCAGATTTCTTTATTTGATTTACAATGCATAACCTTAACACATATAGAATTAGTCAACCCTCCTAGAATTCCACTATCTTCTCTTGAGTTGTCATTGCAGATTTTTTTTCCTGTAGTGTCTATGGGTAGAGCAGTTGGTGCAATGTAACCATCTACAACAGATTTCCAGATATCAAAACCAAGATCCAACAATAAATTTTTCATTCTTATTTTCCATAGAGAATAGCCTCCTCCATTGAACAATGGTGCTTTGTTGTTAGAAATTCCCTCTTGTTGATCCATCATCAGGATCTACCTTCCAGTTGTTAGACTATGTGAAGGCACCTGCTTTGATACCAATTGTTGGAATATTGAGAGGGGGGGTGAATCATTATTACCCCTTTTTCACAATTAGCAGTTACTTTTTATATTTTATTGATTACCACAATAAATCAACAATGAATTGTATGAAAAATCAATTATATAAATATATTTAACAGGAATTACAAGGTTTTATAAAGAATACTGAAGGACACCAATCCTTTTTAGAGAATCAACTCTAGGAGACACAAATCCCCTTCTTCAGGGCACTAACCCTAAGAAGCACCAACTCCCTTATCCTTAGGGAAACAACCCTAGGAAGCACCAACTCCCTTAGTTTTACAAATTGCTTAGTAAGAATATGAATCCTTCCATGCTCCTCCCTTCCACCCTCACTTCATAAGAAACATTTGTTCTTCTTCTTGGAATATGTTTTTGTTTTGATCTTCTCATCTTGACTTCAGAGACACTTTCTTCTCACCACTCTTTCTCATTTATATACTCTTCCAACTGGTGTGAGCTATGAAACATTGTGTCCCTTTGTTTGGACCATCACACCTCTTCATTTTAACATTAACAATAATCACTATTATTATTCAAACATTATTGTTAATTCTTTTAACTTAGTGAGAGTGCTTTTCATAAATCGATCACAGGTATGGATCGATTTCTTTTTAACTCGATTCCATGTCTCTACAAATATTGCAGAAATCAAGTTCTGCAGAGGCACTTCCTTCAAACCATTTACATGTGACCATATGCGCAAAACCATGAGCTTATTAATTTAAGCACTACCTCTTCTTTCACCCTTTTCTTTTTATCCTCCATATGTCCAGTGTTGGGACCGTGTTCTCTAGTACTTCGTCCTTCGGGACTTCAGGCCTTTGCAACCTTTCAAATCTCCTAAAGCATATTTCGTCGAAGTGAGTATACGGAATTTCACTAGTAGATCGGGCGTTCCATATGTAATCTTCCGTGAATAGATGATCCTTACTTATCTAGAGGCTTCAATCACAATTGATGATTACGACTTAATCAAGAGTTGAGATGAACTGTTCTCATTCACTCTAGAACTTCGACTATTCGTGGCTCCTGAACTCTGGAGTAGCAATTCCTCTAGAGTTATTACCTAAGGAAAAAGTCATAAAGCGGTGATGACCACTTGCTGTCGATTAACACCTCCACTTACGTTATCCTTCCACTATGCTTGATCATGAGTTGAGAATTCTCTTGAAGTAGATCAATGGTTAGTGTTACTTCGTGATTTATGCTTACTCTATCTTTCCACTATACTTGATCAATGGCTATGACTTAATCAAAGGTTGGGTGGATGGTCCTTGTTTACTTTGGGACTTTGGGGTTTCGACCTTCGTCTTTGCTTATCCTATCCTTCCACTTTACTGGATCCAACAGTCGATATATTATTCGAAGTGTTCCTTGGATCATACGACTCATGTCCACTTTGGGACTTTGACCTTCGGGTAATCTTACCCATTCTGGGCTTCTTTTCTCTGGAGTAGTCAATGCCAGAGTTGACTGCGGTTGATCTAATGGTTCCAGATCAACGACATTTACTTAACTCTAGATCAAATCTTGATATAACGGCTAGGAAACCATCCGAAGATCCTGCTTTAGATATGATGGTTGAGATTTTAATCCTTCCCAACCTCTGACTTCACCTCGATCTAACGATCCTGGATTGTCCCAAAATAAGAATGAATAGCTCATGTGCATCATCTCTTCTGATCTGTTCATCGTTATTTCTCCCGAGATTTTAATAACATTTTGTGCATTCTTTTATGCTCTGATCTTCAGTCGTTAAATCTCCTGAGATCTTAATTCCTTATGCTTCGTTACTTCTTCTGTACATGGATTCTTTGCATGTTACCTCTCCTAATCTTTTTAATAACTATTTTTTGCGTTTATTTATGCATTGATCTTCAATCGTTAACCCTCCTGATCTCTTTAATTACTTGTACTTTGTTAGTCCTTCTGTACATGCATTTTTTGCACGCCACCTCTCCTAATCTATAGGTAGATTCTTCTACACTCTGTTCATACCAACTCATCATTACAACGTAATGCCATCGGCTGTTGACATCAATGACAATACATCGATGACAATATGTCCAACATACTTTGATGGAACTTCTAAGTACAATTCCAAGAAAATAACTTCTTTCAACATCTATGAGTTCTAGAATCATTACTAACTTCGATGGCATTCCCAACCTTAACTAGTTCAACTATCATGGCCTTCACATATTCCACTCCATCCTTTAGTTTTCTAAACATATAAACTTATATTAATCATTATTTTTACATTATCCTTGGAATAAATGTCAATCAACGATCAAAATTGAGCTTTTCATTTCTCTTCAATATCCATCTATCCCTTCATAGAAGGACTTAAAATTATTTCCCATGCAAATGAAAATTAAAATAAAAAATCACTTGTCAAATTTGAAATGAAAATTATTTCATATTTTTTCAATTGAAGGGCAAGGAAAAATTTCTTAATATGTTCTTCTTTTAATTGTTTTTATGGTTTGGAAAATTTCCTTAATATGCTCTACCTTTTATTCTTTTATTGTTTTTATAAGTTTTTTTCTTTTATTAGTCTTTATCCGCTATATCTTAGCAATAATAAAAAAGAACATTAACATTTTTTCATGTGTTGAGTCAATTCAAAGGAAGAATCATTATGTTTTTTCTACAATACAATCATATTTTTATGGAGCTCATGCATGCATGTATATTCTATTTATTGAAGCCACAAAGATTGAGGATCAAATTGTGAATTCTCTTGAGTCTGATCCTCAACAACGAGCATTGTGACTTGGGGGATATATTACTACACTCTATAAGTCAATTTATTTTGTCAAGACAACCTTTCCCAAGTTCCCAATCTTTGTTTTGTTGTAGGTTTCATATTATTGATTAAATTGTATACTTTTAAAACACGACAATTGTCAGTTCATTGTCCTCTATGTGGATTTGTGTTATTTTATTTTACTGTATTTTAGACTTTCCTACGAGTTATGAGTTTGAAAAATTATACTTACAACAATTTTTTGAATTTTTAAGGAATTCCAACTACATTCTTGTTGGTCTAAATGTTGGAATATTCACCAATATTGAGAGGGGGGGGTGAGTCAGTATTGAGCAATTTTTACCATTTTTAATCTTAAGCACATCATGTAAACATTAACCATTAACAATGTCATTCCTCATTACATAAAACCATACATAGAACACAATGATTTTTACGTGGAAACAGAAAACCACATAATGATTTTCTTATATCATGTCAAGATTACATTCATAGGAAGCACCAGCTTCCAATGTTCTCCAACCCAACTAGAAGGAGGCACCAACCCCCTCATTTACATGCACCAAACTGAAGGAAGCTCCAACTCCCTAATTCACCAACACCGAATGGAAGGAGGCACCAACCCCCTTATTTGCAAGCACCAACCTGTAGAGGACTTTGGTTCTCCCGAGCACCACCCTACCACCCTCATATGAATAAGAGTATCAACATGTTGTCACAACACTCAATCCTTGTCACAAGCTACAATATTCTTTACTTCTCTGCCTTAATCAATTCGGTCCTTCTACTTGCCACTATGATAGTCTTCACTCTATCTTCAACTCCTCTTCCTCTAATATTCTTACTGCTTCTTAACTTGCCACTTCACTATTCAAAATACTTCTTCAAATATGATCCATAAATTTGACCTCAAAACAAGTACCCTTAACCAAGCATCAAATCACTCATGAACCAAGTGTTGGATAGGAATTTTGGTTAAGTTTTGGGATCTGCGCCAGAATAATTCAAAGAATAAAATTAAGTTAGGAAATGGACCAGAGCACGTGATGGGAGTGGACTTTAAGGAGTCAAAGTGCATGACATAATGATGTGCAACAGAGCAAAAAAGGGTGGAAAATGGTTATAGACCGTTAGGATTATGGGGACACTTTTTCCACTTTGTAACGGGCTTAGCCTATTTTGATGTATAAATATGTAAAGGGTTTTTGGGTAGATGGGTTCAACATAAGAGAATTTCTTAATGTTTGTTGGGTAAGTTGAGTCGAAAGAAGGAAGAATTTTGAGGTAAGACTGAGGAGTGAAACTCGCACTGAGGTAATGTTAATATTGTATATTTTTTAGCACAGTGCATAGTTGTAAGAGAATTATAAATGACTAATAAAAGAAGCCAATCGTTGTGGGCGTAGCCCAAGTTGGGTGAACCACGTTAAACCTGTGTTTTGTGATGTGTTGTCTTTTCATTTTATGATGTTTGATGTTATGGTGAAATGATGATATATGTTGAATGTATTCTTCATATATGATGTTATAATGTCACGCACTAGAGTATCTAGTAATTGACTGAATGTTAAGTGGGAGAATGCCACGCATGGAATATGTTGAAGGTTAAGTAACTATTAATTAATGGGAACCACGCACATGAGAAAATGGTAGTAAGAGCATGAATAATTCCTCACTTCCCCGCATCACTGTAGAACCCTGGTTCCTACATCCCGTCTAGATAGCTCGGGTGAGACTTCACTTGCTCTGCAGGTGATGTCAAAAAGGCCAGTGTCTAAGGGTTTTGTTGGTATGTAGATGATTAACCCCAGGTCTTCCCACTACGCACCAAAAAATGGTTATGTTGTCAGGACCAAGAACTGTAATTGAGGGGAATGTTTTGGAGGCTGAATAAGGAGGATATCGTTGAATGTATAGAAAGGAAGCAACGATAATTTTCCAGAGAACAGAATAGGAACTTGTGGATCAATGAAGAACATTGGTTGCAAAGGTATATATTCACATATCTTCATGAAATATTCTTTGGTGAATTTCCAATAATTTTGACTGAATGGTTAGAAAGGATAGTGGATAATTTTGGGAGATATAGAGCTGAAGCTACGAGAAACTAGACTCCTCAATTGATCAGACAACTCTATACAATAAGTAAGAAGGTTTCTCACGTGGTTGATTTTTGGTTGAACAGTATACTGGGGGGTTATATTACATAGTTTGCAGTAGATTGTACCCAGTCTTATAGTGTCTCAGAGAGGGAATTTTCAAGGGTCGACGTGGGATATATTTGAGCGCATTGTCTAGTTGGATAAAAATGTTGTTGTGCGATAAGAATTTTATGAAGATGGAGTCTGACTGCTAGGCACCTTCACACACATAGGGGACTGGGGGATGACCAGAGGATGGTCTGAGAGTGGGAAGGATGAGTAAGGATCAGATGGACTGAGGATTCTGAGAGAAGAGGATACTGACTCAGGCAGAGAAATTGGAGTAATGCATTGTGGGAAAAGGTTTAGATATAGTAAGAAGGAGACTGTGGCTGGTAAAGAAGAGAAACATACAGAATTAGAGGAATGTGACCCCTACACGGTACTTCAGATCACACTGTACAGAGAAAGGAAAAGGAAAGAAAGGGATCCTCAATACTCTCCATTAGAAGAAGGAATTCCATCTAAGATCAGAATCTACGTCGAACCCACGATCCTGTGTGCATCACTGAGAATTGAAGTAGGAACCAAGACTTGTTCAAGAACAATTATAATGAGTGGAGGAATTTAGAGCAATAAATAGAATAGTGGAAGTAGCATAGCAAACCAGAGTCAGTCAACATCATTGATGGTAAGTACAACACCGAGTACAATGGTAGGGATAAATCATACACTAAGAATGTTTGAGTTTCAGGGAGTGGGGTCGGAGGACCCTAAGCAACACTTGTTTGTATGTGACATGATATGGACTGCAAAGAATGTCCAAGACGAGACGACAAAGATCACATAGTTGGACACGACATTCCAAGGTTTTGCACTGTTATGGTATATGAAGTATCAGACAACTACACCAATCGGAAAGTCAAGAACTTTGGAAGAGACTGTACAATCGTTGTTGAAGGAATTTCGGAAGCTAAAATATTAATCGCAATACATTATAGAGTTGAAAGAGATTAAGAAAGTTCATAATGAGACAATGTGGGATTACGACCAAAGATTAAAATATGTGATGGGTCGATTAGTCTTTCAAATTCCTGACGATCAGCATCGAGAATGGTTTATTGGAGGTCTATTGTTGCACATTCAATGCACATTAACATAGCAGAAGGAAATGTCGTAGACAGAAGTGTTGGAAATCACAATGAAATTGGAAGCATCTCCTATAGGAGATGGAGCAGGTATGACATAGGTACAGTCACAGTTGGCTACGTTGAGAATTCAATTATCATAGATAACTAAGGAAAAGGAAAAGTGTGAACATGTTTGGTGTATAACATGTAAGACAAAAGTCCATCGAAAGGAAGAATGCCCAACATTCACGTAGTATATGGCCACAGGAGCACCAAATCCATTGGCAGCAGCACTAGGGTATTGCAAGATATGTAAGACATGGGGAGATCATTTGATTGCTTGTCCCTTACTGCAGAAGTACCAGAGTACACCCAAGCAGTTATTCTGTAATTTTTTCAAATCAGTAGGACATGATGTGAAATACTGTCACGCATTCGACTTAATGAGAGAGTGCACTTCAGATGCGTACATAATTCAAGAAGAAAATGTCACAACAGAAGGAGTAGTTCCATAGTACATCACTTTGAGAGGATTTAACAAGGGTGGACGTGGAGGATTCTGAAGAGGTCGAGGACATGGAGGATTCAGTCGAGGAGGCAGAGGACTGATACTTTGTTATAACTGCAATCAAGTGGGACATTTAGAAAGATATTTCTTGAATCCTTGCACGACGTGCATGTATTGCAAAGCATTGGATCATGCAACAAAATATTGTCCTCAAATAATAGTGAAGTGGTAGGTGAGAGGGAACCAGAACTAGAATCAAAACCAACATCAGAATCATATCCAGAACCTGCAGATGATAGTCGCTAAGGAACGTGACGATCAACCCAGAGTAGAATTTGTTATGGGCGACAGAACGAGAACATAACTAGATGCAATGGAGAAGGAAAAGGGAGTTGAAAAATGGATAAGGAAAGCAGTTGAGCCCATGCCAACATTCAATCCACAGAAAGAAAAAGAAACCTATCAACAAGGGAGGAAGGAGATACTAGTACTGGACTATATAGAATCAACATCAAAGACATATGATATGTTTTCAGTTTATGATCACACTATTCCAGAAAGGCTAGTTGAAAAGGTAAATACTTTGAAAGAATTTCTAAAGAGTTGTTTAGAGTTGATGCAGGATGAAACAACATTGAATACACTGCACGAAATGATTTAATAATGTACACAAGAAAAAGAAGTACTTACGACGCAGAAAGCAATGAACCAAGTCTTGCACAAGAAGATGACAAACATAGAGTTCAGATTAAGTGCGTAGATATGAGCATATGGCATGGACAATGTCATCTTAGATTTAGGATCAGATGGCAATGTTCTTCCAAGACAGACGTGGGAGATGATGGGGAAATCGAAGCTAGTTTGGTCAACTTTTCAGTTGAGGTTGGCTAACCAACATAAGATAATGTCGATCAAGATATTGACCAGGAATACCTATTAATATAGATGGATTTCAAAGTATAGATGAATTTGAGGTTATTGAGATCATGGATAATAGTCATTCGTATCCAACTTTTCTTGGACTGGATTGGGCCTTCGACAATCAATGGATTATTAACTTGAAGAAAAGAGAGATTATTTTTGAAGGAGGAGGCTTAAAGGTCACTGCGTCATTAGACCTTATGGAGGCAAGAAGATATGTGGAGCTTGTGAGAAAGGAAATTGTTAACTTATATAATATTACAACGTGCATGGATGACTATGTCAATCCCACTATAGATGGCGTGCCTATTTGGAGAAGCATAATCTCTTTCACATCAGACTCGAAGGAAGGACTTGAACATTGGAAGCATCGGTTGCATGAATTGTCGACTAGAAGGTGTGCTCGCATTACTCTCTCTTTGCAATGTGTTAGCACCATGATTTTTGCAGTTAGATTTAGTCCTAGATGAGTCATAGTGTGTGCATCAAATCTTGTAAGCTTAGTGGAAAAATAAAGAGTGGTTTGAAACCATCAAGTAACAGGTCTGGTCATAAGTTGATTAGAGGGGTGTAAGGTTTGCCACATCTAAATCATAAGGGCCCATTTCCCTAAGTTTCGAGTCATGTCGAACATGTGGGAATTACGTACCAAAAATTGAGTCAAGTGGTTAGGATAAAGGTCACATCGAAAGATATGATGAGAATCATTCCCTAATCATGAAGTCAGAAAAGTAAACAATCATGGAACTCCCATCGTTTTTACTTTACACACTTCAAAGGTGTACTCGTTGCATGAGTCTGTTGCACAAATCTTCAACCTGCTTTCTAACTTCTTATCGCCATGGATTTACTGTCCTTTTCCATGATTTCATTATGTATTCGTTCGAGCATAAATATTGGTCACTCTTCATGCCTCTCCTTCACTTCCAGAGTTTGTGCATTATCTGTAGTTTTTCAGCAAGCTCCGGAGCCCTTCGTCGCGTAAAAGTTATTTGCTACGAGTTGTTATGTAAGTCTGTTGTGTTGATTTCGCTACATCTCCTCCGTTGTTTTCAACCATTTCTTAAAGTCTTTTGGAGCTTGTTGCAAGATAAATTTGGGGATGAACTATTTCTTCTTATAGTCGGCCTTCTTCCTTCTGAATTTCCTCCTGCCATGCCCAGTTTCCCCACTGCGTCAATTTTTCATCCTGCTTTACCGCCGTGCCAAGTTTTCCACTGCGTCGGAATTTTTCGTCACAATTCCCTACTGTGTCAAGTCTCCCGTTGTTGTTTTCTACCGCACCGAGTTTCCCCACTACGGCGAAATTTTCTACCGCGCTTTATTGTCGTGCCATGAATTTATGTGGCTGATTTTTGTTTGTCGCACAAAGATTTTTGTACTGCCTTTTCTTGCAGTCTCTGCGAAGTTCGTCATTCTTATTTTCCCGCAGAGAGGGTATCACAACTCATTACTATGTGTGTGAAATTAATATATACCAGCATCATGGCAGTTTCCCAAAGCATAAGAAAGAAGGCGAGAAGTGACAGGGCCGTGAGGTTTGAACCTCAAGATATGGAGTTAATAAATGAAGACCCGACAATCAGGGCGTCTTTTGAACAAGTCGGGTGTATGCATTTCTGCAAAAGGATCAAAGGATACAATGTGAAGCTGGCTGAGAATTTTTCCCTCAATTTTACCGGGGTCAACGTGACAATTGCGGGAATCACTTTCCGAGTGACAGACGAAACGTTGTCAGCTGCGACGGAGATCCCTCCACGCAAAGAAAAATGGTTTACATGAATTCCTTTAGACATTTCATGCTATATGGATTTCATCAAGCCCGAATGTCGAAATCGGAAAATTGGAGTCGACATTCCAATCCAGTATCTCCTGGAGCCTTTCAAGAAACTTCTAAAGATAATTAGAAGATATTTCACCTATGAAGGAAGGTTCGATATGGTGTATCCATATCACATTAGGTTACTGATGCACTTCACAAGGGAAAATCCCTTGAATTTACTTTTCTTCTTGTATCGAAGCTTTGTAAATATGGTAGACAATGTCCAAGCCAAGGATGATCGACCGGGAAACAATTTATTCCATTTTTCATTAATCAAGATGTTAGTGGTTGAAGAATTGAGACATTTGAACAAGGACCATAATTCTTTTCTAATTTTGAATAACATTCCCAGAGACCCCAAAGGAGACATTCCTCTATCTGCAAAGGAAACAACACTTCATAGTGTAGAGGCGAGAAAGGAAGATGTTATGGGGAAAAGAAAAGGAAAACAAATAGAAGACTCATCGTTCCGTCATCCAACATCCCAGAAGAAAGGAAGGTCGAGGTTGACTAATAAAACTAAGGAGATCCAAGATCCCAGTAAACCGCGCACCAAGTCTGCTTCTAAGAGATTTCCCATGCCCACCATTCATATAGAACCTATTGAAGGTGCAAGAAAGGGAATTGACGAGGGGCAGGGGGAATCATGTGAGGAAAATGGTTTTTTTTAGTATTTGTCGTAGCAACTGAAGAAAACGAAACACACTATTGCCCAAATTTATCAAGAAAGCAGAGAGTTGAGAATACATATGACAGAAAGGACCATTGAAACACCAGTGTTGCAGAGTCGAGCAGGTCAGTTACCCGCTACCTCTCCCACAACGAGAGAAAGGAATGTAAATTGGCATAAAAAATAGCTCAAAGAGGCACAAGATGTAATCACTAAGCTTCGAGAGGAGCAGAGGATGTCAGAGGAAAAAATCATAGAGCATTTCAAAGAGTGTAGACCAGCCATTGATAACGCATGTGCAACTCTCGCCAGTGCTCAATCAAAACTGAAAAGAAATGCGGTTTTGTTGAGGCAGGTGAAGAGTTTGAGAAAACAGAACTGGTCTTTAAGAAAAACAATCAGAGATTTGAAGTTGCAGGTGACATCAGAGGCATGAGTAAGATAGCCCCATTTTTGTCTTTTTGGGTCGTGGCATGGAATCTTTCTTTGTACTTATCTTTCTTTCTTACGTTAACAAGAATTCTGACGCAACACCTGCACAATGCATATTCGATTCGCAAACGTTGTAAGCTTACCTAATGAGAAGTCATGTATTTATGAAATGCATGCCAGTTTTGAAAGACATGCATGGTCCCCAACCGTTGCTGCCACCTGGAGTTGCACGAGCGACCATAAATGGATATCTTCTACGCAAACTCACCACACACATGATATAGCCAATGATCGCGCAACAACAACCAGAGTCAGTTATACAAAGGTGATAGAGTTTCAAACAGTACGCATGATTACTCAGGCACCCCTTGAAAGAAAACATTGATTTATCACAACTCGATTATCGAATCTTACTCGTGACCAAATGATTGAAATAAATATGTCGGTTATGTTATGATTGGGTGGAACTGAGCTTCTGCTTTTAGTAAATTTTGTTGAAAAGGTTGTCCAGGGGGAAAGTAACCGAATCCAGGATTCTAGGGGGGATTAGTTTGGACATAGTAGCCCACGAGGGCGTTAGTTTTCTATATATTTGATCTTTTTGATGTAAGTATGGTTGGTAAAGTAGTGTAGACAAAGGACTCGTGAATGTAATTTTTGGAATCTGATGGAAATATAATGCAGAGGTCCTGAAGCTTTTGATGAAAAGGTTCTAATGGTGGTGATGTGATGTATTGTGATCCTATCTTCGTATGTACTTCCTGTTTCCCGCAAATTCATGTCTGTTTCATTGGTTTAAATTGGAAATATTTAAAGGGTTTAAAATTCATCCCGTGGTGCTTTAGACTCAACCATTTAAACTCTGTGTTTTTCTTCTAAGTTAAGTTGGAATTCATCTTTAATGGTGCTCTGATTTGGTTTTTGTTTCTCCTTTCTTTCGCCATACACAACGATATTGAAACTGAAAGACCATTTCCTATTTATCCTTTATCCTCTCAAATATTCCCTTACCAGTCATTGATTTCTCTCATTTTCAGGGGGTTGACTCCATAGCCCAAAAGTACTATATTTCCTTGCCAGGGAAAATAGAATTTTTTTTCTCAAGCACCTAAATCTAGCCATCAATCCAAAGTTATTATCTATCAGAGACTAGGTCTCAGAGAGATCCCTCTCTAGATTGGAAAGGCTAGTTTCCAGTCTTAAAGTTGGTTTGTAGTTTACCTTGGTAGATCGTTCTCTTCAGCCAAACAATTTACCAAGTGCTAACATTTTGGCACCATTGTCGGGGACGGATTTAAAAAATTTCCCTGGGAAAAAACAACTAAAGCTGTAGATTTGATTCCTGATGGTAACATGATACCTATACTGGTTGAAACTAATTTTACCTTGGGGACTTCATTGAATAAGATCAATAGCATAAAGTAGCCTGAATTAGAAATCATGGCTCCTAAGAAAGTTTACACTAGAGAGAACCATGATCCAGAGCCTACAACGTCTGTGTCTGATCCTAAAAAACTTCTACACAAAAGAAAAGAGAGGATAACAAACCCAGTATGTTACCTGGACAAGAACATATCTTTACCTAAATACGGGGTAAAAATCATTGACGACCTTGACTTCGATTTATTATTTGAACAAACCCTGTTCAGGTCTAGATCAAAACCTTATCTAAATGAAATTATCTTCGATGAGAAAAAGTTCCAATATTTGATACCAACCACCCCCCCTCAATCTACTATAATTTCTACTCAGACTATTCAACCAGTTCAAATTCCTCCTAGAGTCATGGCTTCCAGATTCGCCCCTCTCGCCTTGCCTGCCCAATGACATGATTTTCCTCAGAATTATAATAAGAGAATTAAACTATATGATGTTGAAGGGAATGCTTCAGCTCAAAAAAACTTAGATTGGTTTAATGACTTTGTCGACCTGGAAGAGGTAGATTATGAGGATGCAAAGACGATATTTTTTGCACAAAGTCTCTCAGATGAGATAATAAAATGGTTCAAAGCTCTTCCAACAACGAGCATCCCTGATTTTGCAGCTTTTGAAACACTTTTCCTTGCCAGGGGTGATAAAAAGAATCCTCTTCAGTAACTAAATCAATACAATAATATAAAAATATCACCAAATGAAACAGTACAATAGTTCTCAACCATATTTATGAAGGTTTATAATTCAATTCCCACAGAAGTCAAACCTCCTCCTGGATCTGTTGATTAAGGTTGGTTGTCATTGATGTCAACCCTTGAAGAAAGACCCGTAGCACAAAGTTTTGGGTAATGGACCCAATAGTGTTTGATGTAAATATGACTCATTATTGTTTTTTCATGGTTGATAAGAAGTAAATAT